>CM018047.1:54873726-55113278 GCA_008638375.1 Nyssa sinensis | reverse complement strand
GAAGGATGACAACGCCCAAAAGGCATACTCTGGTAGCACCAACAAAAGGCAAAGGAGCCCAAACAAAAGAACTACATCCCGAACTCAAAGTCAGCCCACTTTCGGAAGGTTCAAGTCATATTCACCTCTGAATGCACCACTGACGCCCCTGAATGCCTCCCTTACCCAAGTCTACCATCAGGTTTGGGCACACGAGAACCTGAAGTGCCCGGAGCCTCTGTTTGGCCACCCGGACTCTCGAGATCGAAGCAAATACTGTGAATTCCACAGGGATCATGGGCATACTACAGAGACGTGTAGGAACCTCCAACAAGAGATCGAACAATTGATTTGGAGGGAACGTCTGAGAGAGTTTGTTCAGCGTGATGTAGGACAAAACAATCAAAACCAGAGGCCTCAGCAACCTAGGCAGGATCAAAGGCCCTAGCAACAACGACAAGGTCAGGGGCTCGGACAGGGTGAACCCCAGAATGAATAGCCCCGCCAGAATAACCAAGTTATCCTCGTCCTCCACGTCGATAACTCACTGAACGGAATGTCCAACTGAGCAAAGAAACGATACGCTCAGGAAGCGAGGGTAAAACCAAGCCCTCTCCAGATCTCGACGATTGAGAAGAGGCTAAAGCCACTGCCACAAATCCAATTCTCAGAGCTGAACCTTGCTAGCGTACACTGTCCTCACAGTGATGCACTCGTCGTCTCCCTCAAGGTGGCAAACTTCGACATTAAAAGAGTGTTGGTGGATACAAGATGTTCCACCAACATCCTGTTTTACGAGCCTTTCAAACACATGAAACTCAACACCACCGACTTGAAAGCCACCACTGCCGTAATGGCAGGATTTGATGGTAACTTAAGCTCGCCAATGGGAGGGATCGATCTACCAACCACTGTGGGAGAAAAAGATGACCAAGAGACCCTTATCTCTAAGTATATGGTCGTAGATTCCCGATCCCCATACAACATTATTATTGGAAGGCCATGGCTCCATCAGATGGGGGCAGTTACTTCCGCCCTTCATCAGTGCCTAAAATACGTTCACAACGATAGGGTCTGCACCGTCAGAGGTTCCCAGTCGACATCTCGAGAGTGCCACGTTGTGGCATTGAAAGGGAAAACTCTGAAATAGCAGTTATAGACGCTTCGGGAGCCCTTTGATTCAGGAGAAAGTGCGGAATGCCCCACCGAAATCGATGAACCAATAAGCCCCAAAGGAAGAGATAGTATGGCAAAACCAATCCGAGAGCCCATCAAAGTATTGGTGAGCTCCGATGAAGAGGAACGCTATTTACAACTCGGTATGGACCTATCCCAGCCAGAACAAAAAGAGATGGTTGAATTCTTAAAAGAGAATTTATCAGTTTTCACTTGGGAAACCAAAGACATAGAGGGAATAAATCCCTCCCTCATTTGCCATAAATTGATGGCTGACCCGGGCCATCTCTCGGTCAGACAGAAGTGAAGGACCTTTGCCCAAGAAAGACACAAGATAATTAACGACGAGGTCCAAAGACTGTTAGATGCAAAGATGATCATGGAAGTATTCTATCTAGAATGGCTCGCCAACACTGTCCTCGTCAAGCAGAAGAATGGTAAATGGCGAGTCTGCGTCGATTATACCGATCTTAACAAAGCCTGCCTCAAGGATAGCTTCCCCCTCCCGAGAATCGATCAGTTGGTTGATGCAACCGTAGGTCACGAGCTGATGAGCTTCATGGATGCATACTCGGGATACAATCAGATCCAGATGTACCCTCCAAACTAAGAGAAGACATCTTTCATCTCGGAACGAGGTCTGTACTGCTATAGGATGATGCCATTTGGATTAAAAAATGCCGGAGCTACGTACCAGTGATTGGTCAACAAAATGTTCGAACCTCTGATCGGTAGCACAATGGAGGTTTATATCGACGATATGTTAGTCAAGAGCTAGAAGAAACACGATCACATCGAGCATTTGAGGCAAACCTTCGATGTACTTAAGCGGCACAAAATGAAGTTGATCCTTCGAAATGCACTTTCGGAGTCAGCAAAAGAAAATTTCTTGGTTTCCTGATCTCACAAAGGGGCATAGAGGCAAACCCTTTGCAGATTAAAGCATTAACAAGGCTGGAGCCACCAAGGTCCAGAAAGGACATACAAGCACTTAACGGTAGGATCGTAGCTCTGAATAGGTTCATCTCCAGATCCATCGATCGTTGCCTCTCGTTCTTCAAAGCTCTGAGGGGGAATAAGGCCCTTGAATGGACCCCTGAATGTGACAAAGCCTTTAAAGAACTAAAGGAATCCGAATATGTCTTAGCCGAAATCCATGAAGGAATATGTGGGAATCACAACGGCGGTAGGACTGTCTCCCACCGAGCTCTAACTCAGGGACATATTGGCCTGGTATGCTCAGAGATGCCAAAGAATACGTAAGGAAGTGCGATAAGTGTCAGCGCTTCGCCTCGTACCAACATCAGGCACATCAGGAGCTCACCCCCATCGCAAGTCCATGGCTTTTTGCCCAATGGGGAATGGACATTGTGGGTCCACTATCAAAGGCCCCTCAGAACAGAAGATATCTGCTAGTCGCTATCGATTACTTTTCTAAATAGGCAGAAGCAGAACCACTAACTCACATTACCGAGGCAGAGGTAAAAAATTTTACATGGAAAAATATTGTCTGCAGGTTCGGTATACCTCGTGTCATCATCTCGGACAACGACACTCAATTTGCTGGGAAATTATTCAAAAATTTTTGTACCGATCTACGTATTAGCCACCACTTCTCCTCACCAGGACACCCCCAAGCAAATGGGCAAGCCGAGGTGACCAATAGAACGATCCTCGACGCCATCAAAAAGAGATTGGAGCAGGCCAAAGGAAGGTGGGTCGAAGAGTTCCTTGGAGTGCTCTAGGCATACCGAACCACAAGAAGAACGTCAACAGCCGAAACACCGTTTTCACTGGCATACGGTACCGAGGCGGTAATTCCTGTAGAGATCGGTATGCCAACACTGAGGACGGAAACCTTCAAGCAAGAGGCCAATGATCTCCAATTGGTAGAGAACCTCGACTTACTAGAAGGAAAAAGAGAACAGTCTGCGATCACGGCTAAGGAATATCGACTAAGGGTGGCCAAAAGCTTCAATCAAAGGATGAAACCCGTAGCCTTGCAGCTCAGCGACTTTGTTCTCAGAAGGATCTTCCCTAATACCAAAGATCCCACCATGGGAAAGCTTTCCCCTAACTGGGAGGGGCCCTATAAAATCGTTAAGATTATTAGGCCTATGACTTATTGGTTGGAGGATATGTCGGGAAAACCAGTTCCTAGACCTTGGAATATCGAACACCTAAGGAAGTATTATCAATAAAGTTTCTTCCCGTTGTGGAAACGTTTCTTCAATGCACAAGTCTCCAGCTTGATCTATCTAAAAAGGCCCCTATAAGCAAGAGTGTTGTAGGAATGGTCCCAATTCAACTCACAGGTCTTCAGACCTGGTCTATTTAAAAAGGCCCTTATGAGCAAGAGTGCTGTAGGAATGGTCCCAATTCAACGCACAGGTCTTCAGACCTGGTTTATCTAAAAAGGCCCCTATGAGCAAGAATGTTATAGGTATGGTCCCAATTCAATGAACAGGTCTTCAGACATGGTCCATTTAAAATGGCCCCTATGAGCAAGAGTGTTGTAGATATGGTCCTAATTCATTACCCAAACCTCAAAATCTGATCTATTATTGAGTGGAAGTTCCAGTGTACCCGTCATCACAGGATCCATGGTTCCTTTTAAAATCTGAAGCCCTACCAGTTATCAGATGAGTTACTAAAGCTATCAGGTCAGAAGATCTATTAAATTATCTTGTTTTACTGCGAGTTGGTCACCTCAGGATACAACACTTTCATTTCGTTAATTTGTTTTATTACAAGTATTTTACCTCTGGATCTTCGGCACCTTCTTAGATCTGAAGTTTTATCAGTTTACAAGGTTTATTTCTTTAACTTGTTTTTATCACAAGTATTTCACCTCTAATTCTATTCCTTCCTTGCTAAGGAGCAATGGTTTCAGATCTGATGTGTCATCGATCATCAAGACTAAAGTCTTGGCAAAATTATTAGTCTTAATAAAATAAATATTTTTGTCAAGTGTTTTACTTCTGACAGTTCATCAAGGTTTAAAGAGTAAAAAACCTGGTTAGCAAAAAATTGTAAGTGTTTCGAATCTACACAGCGAGATATAAGAAAAAATTGTTTATATTAACAAAGCCCAAGGGGGTTGAAGTTTACAACGAAAAAGTAAAAGTAAAATACAAATTAATTTGGATTCGTTGGGGGAATGGAAGAGAGGGGCACCGCATCCTCAATAACTTGATCCTGGGTTGGCTGCTCGGGTGAGTTCGGTAAAGATTCGTCTAACTCCACATCATCCAACCTGGAGATGTCCAGATCTGGGTATAGCTTTTAAATCTTTTTTCTGCAGAGAAGGTAGCCGGAATCTATAAGCTCTCTTCCCATAGAGGTAACCAGCCCCATCAGACCAACCTTGGTAGCCGCCTTAGTAGCCGTCTTGGCCTCTTCAATTTTCCTAGCCTCGACTTCCTTGAACTTCTTCTTTAAGTCATCCAAGTTCTGACGGTACTTATCCCTCTGCGTGAGCATAGCGTCCCTTGATTGCGCTGCATCCACATACTTCCCTTGAAGAGCTTCGCATTTGGCTTCTAAAGCGCTGGCTTTGGCTTGAGACGCCCCAAGGTCGGAATGAGCCACCGTCAGCTCAGACCGGGCTACCTTTATGTCGGATTGAGCAACCACAAGCTCGCGCTGGGCTGCCTTCAGCTCGGACTGGGCCTTCTTCAGCTCTACCTGAAGGCTGTTGACCTTTTCGGCTTGGTCATAGTGGTCCATGAGGACGCCCATCACCCGGAGGCCCTACAAAGGATAAACACATGAAGTCAATACAACCAAAACGGGCAAAACAACAATAAAAACCTTTTTTCTAAAAAGGGATCTTACCCTAGCATGACCCAGCATCAGGTCGGCAATGACCTGCCTCGAGCTCTTGCCATGAAAACCAGGAGGAAACGCCGCTTTGAGGGCTAACTTCATGGCCTCTAAACCCGAAGGTGCTTCAGCCGGATTGCTAGGAGCTGAGCTTGACCCCTCTTGATGAACGGCCGGGGTTGGAGGGACAGAGGTCTAAGCCGTTGAGGCAACCCCCACCTCGGCCAGCAACAGAGCTTCAGGTCGAGAGGCTTCAGCAGTCTTTTGTGCTGGAACCTTAGAAGCCTCACGAGAGGCTCTGGATATCACCCTCCTCTTCTTCTGTGCCGGTTGGGGCGTTGTTAAAGAGGTCGGTCCCTTAGCTGGTTTGGGCACCGTTGAGGAAGCCGGTCCCTCAGCTTTTGCCTTGTTGCTTGGGACGAATCCAGACAATATCGTCTTCTTCACCGCTGCAGCCTCTTCCTTTATTAAATCGGCCACCATCAAGTTCTGAGGAGAAAGGATTTGATAATGAGGTCGGATGGTGGGCTGCAGAAGTTGGCGATACCTTTTTTCAATCTCGGAAGTGAAAGGCGTCCTTTTCCACTTCCTTCTATCTGCAAAACAACACGACAAAAAAAATGTTTAGTTAATCAAAATGGAGAAGAGATAAACAAAAATTAAAGTATACAGATCTGAGATCTGAAAACTTACCCTTTGGACCGGTATGCCAAGGAAAAAGACTCATATGGTTTTCACAATCTTCTCGCTCCCAGCCTCCCCCCACAAAGAAGTACCACTTCTTCCACGTCTTGTTGGAAGAGGGTACCGAAGTCAGAGGTCTGAACCTCTGATCGAAGGATATGTAATACAGTTCCTCAGAACTAAGATATTTCATATCCATCTAACTACGAACGAGGTCCAAATCTACTTGGACCCCATTTAGATGACCTAAAACTATGAAGGCCAAGAGCTGCCTCCAACTGTTTACGTTTAGCTCGGCAGGGCAGATATCGAATCATGTAAAAAATTCAACGAAGAGGGGTGGAAGGGGAAGCGTACACCTAACTCGAACCACTCGAGATGGGCACAGATCTCCCCCCGTCTAATGTCAGAGGGGCGATCTAAAGACTTGGGAACCCTACAGGATACATTTTTTGGAAACTTATATTGTTTCCTAATGGCTTTTAATATCTCCTTTGTCATAGCACTCTCCCCCTCCTCTCTATGAGACGTGCTGGCCTCCCTATCACTATACCCTAAAACGGACTCGTAAGATGAAGAAGATGAAGTAGAAAAAGAAGAGGAAGGACCGTCTTCACCAATTGTTTCTAACTCAACCCTAACCTCCCCCTTGTCGGAACTAGACATGATTGACAGAAAGGTTTGGGAAAAATGTGTAAAAAAGAATGAATAAGGAAAAGATAGAAAGGAACTAGAAATTACAAGAAAAAAAGGGGTTAGAACTCAGGCTACGACGACCAAAAGTTGCATGAGGTTGCCGAAAATCGCACTCCTTGCTAGAGAGAACGCTCGAGAATATCTTGAAAGTATTTGAAATATGTAAACAGATTTCAAACAGCCCCCCCACTATTTATAAAAAAAAAAAACCCCATTTAATGCCTCGGAGAGATGGAAAGACATCATTTAATGTCTCGAGAAACCAAATAACGGCTGAAATAATAATGGTTTCGATCACCGAAACAACAATACGCATGGTAATTATAACGTGGCGGTTGTCGCCCCCTCGGAATGTGAAACGAAGCATTAATTGCTAAAAGCACGTGACCCTTCGGAAACCCTAGCCTAAGTTCTGTACGCATGCTCAAAACTAAGGCTTGGGGGGGGAGTAGCTGATACGCCAAAAATATTCCATCCAATCAGGATATGACACGTGTCTAGCTTTGTTCTGTTTAGGTCATAAGGTAATCAGCTTATACCGATCTGACATCGGTAAGGAAGACCCGGGAGTTATAATCACCTGGGATACTGATCTCGCCTCCATCACCTCGGTCTACCGACCTCGTAATGATGGGACAAGTGTTGACACGAAGGGATGACCCAAGTAATTATGACAACACTGCCGCCGTCTGACAGACAGCATACCCTAGTTCTACAGAGAGGCGAAAAAGGTTCCTAGCCCTGCAAAGCAGCATGGCCGGTGGCAACCGTGATATATGAAATCATGGTAAAGTTGCCCCGCTGCATGGCACTGAATTCAATACTCACACCAGCTTATAAATAAGACTTGGAAGGTACGTAATTGGGGATGGATCTCTCTTTTGATTATTAAGTTATCATCTTGAGTTATACATGTTTATCTCTTCTAATTTAACCATCGAAGTGGCTACCACCAGAGCCCTCCCCAATGGCAATCTAACTCCATTTCTATCCAGGATTTACACTAAGGAGGAACTGGAGCTTTGACGAGGTCGAAAAGTGCAGCATCAGTTTCCTTGGTTCCAAAGTGATGGTGTTGTAAACAATTGACTGCTTTTGTTGTGAATAAACTAACAATGATAGTCTGGATATGTCTCACGGCTATTTTACTTATGCAACAGTGATTCTAGTTGTTCGCGGGTAGAGCTTTAGCGGTGGAACGACGACTTGCCGCAAACGATGACGGTTGTGGTCAATATGGGCTGTGCATGCCAACTACCAAAGACATTTATCCTTGTGCATAAGGCTTAACGGCAGATTGTCTAATGAGTAGCCATCCTTATTTAATTGGATAAATTACACCTACCTCCCTTGAGGTTTCTGACAATTACAAAAACCTCTCCTATACTTTCTGAAATAACACTGTCCTCCCTGTCAGTCCTGTCCCCTTAACTCCGTTAACCGAATTAGTAAAATTACTAATTTACCCTTATATTTTAATATTATTTTATCAAAAAAATTCATAGCACACTCTCTCTCCTCCTCCTCCATCCTCTCTCTCAATCCAAATCCCCCTCAACCCTAACCCTAACCCCAAACAGTGCACAGCCCCCCCTCTCACTCCCTTTCTTGCATTGCGGTCTCCACCATCGCTATTCTCTCTCCCTCCCCTTCCTTCCACCCACCACCTCCACCAACATCCCTACCACCACCGACGTCCACCACCATCGACAACACCATTGATCCGAAATCAGCATTGTCTCTGAGATCTGTTTGTTGGCCATTCTTCTTTGACCTGAGGAGATTCTCTAATCTGCTTGGTTTTTGAAGAACCCATTTCAGAAATTTGTCACATTTCCATATTCTTTTGACTATCATTCCTTGGTGAGTAAATTCAATTATTGTTATTTATCTTTTTTTTTTATTTGTAAATTTCAGATCCCAGTTATATAATTTGATTTTTTGCAATACCCATTTTTCAGATCTCTGCATTATAATATGTAAATGGAGCAATTCAAGCAGATTGGAGAAGTAGTGGGTGGTATGAAGGCTCTAATGGTGTTCCGAGACGATATACAAATCAACCAGCGGCAATGCAATTTGTTGCTTGATATGTTCAGTTTGGCTTATGAATCAATTGGAGTGGAGATGAGACAGAACCTGAGATTTGAAGAGAAGCACACAAAATGGAAAATTCTTGAACAGCCATTAAGAGAACTCCACAGAGTATTCAAAGAAGGAGAGTTATACATCAGGCATTGCTTGGAAACCAAGGAATTCTGGACTAAAGCCATTACCCTCTATCAGAACAGAGATTGTGTTGAATTTCACATCCATCTCTAGCATCTCCCAGAGCAGTTTGGGTTCAAGAATGCTAAAGAAAGCGTGGAACTTCCAACTGAACAGTAGTAAATCAGATGGCCAAGTTTGTGTTGTTTGCTTGGAAGAGTTTAAGGCAGAGCAAGAGGTGATGGACCTTTCATGTTCCCACAAGTACCACTCAAAATGCCTTCTACCATGGCTCGCCGCCCGTCCAAATTGCCCTGCTGCCGAGCTCCTGTTCCATCCTGATTTTACAATTCACATACTAATCTATTGCCAAAAACAATTTTACAGTTTACTATATCTTAGCATTTGATTTTTAATACTTGCTGGGTAATTTTATTAAAGACCACTAGTCAGAAAATTAATACGAATTCTTATTCAGTCATTATATATAGATGGCTGATTTTGGTTATGCAGTGCAAAGGTTGCAGCAATTAAGATGACAATGAATCTTGAATGTGAGTTTGAGAGATTCATTGCCATCTTAATTGCTGAGTCAGGATTTTGAGAAAGGATTGCACTGTTCAAGTGGTTTAATGGTGTCAATCACATGTTTAGCCTTGCAAGGAATTCATTACTTAGTTGATCAACTAAATTAAGCTAATGGGGGAAAAAGATTCAATCTGAAGTTTAGTCCACAAGATTGAGAATTTCTTTGGGAAATTCAGAACCTAAACATTGCTGGTTGAGACCCATAGGCCATATCTAACCAGCTTAAACAGGGGAAGCCAATTTAAAGATGGTATAAGAAGAATATATATATATATATATATATATATATATATATATATATTTGTTTGTTTGTGTGTTTAATCAACAAGCAGAGCGGTGAGATCAGTGATTCAGTGGTAGGATAAAAAAGATTTGTGAGCTAGTTATTTCATTATTTATAGTGCATAATATTGTTGGAAAAATGTATGGATTGGTGAGTTATTTTGACTTTGATCACTTGTGTGGAAGCACTTGTACAGTGAGCTACAGAGTCAGTAATCATCTCCCATGTTTCACATGTGAGCTGCACACATGAATGTGGACCAGTCTTTTATTATCTAGCTTGATACAGTGGCCTTGAGCGTGAGAGAGAAGAGAGAGAAACTTAAGTGAGGGCAAAATAGAAATTTCATGTTATTTTTTTTGCTGATGTCATCAACTTCTGTTAAGTCAATTAACGGATAATAGACAAAAGGGAGAATCTGATACCAACATTGAAACCAGAAAGGGGACAGTATTATTTCAAAAACTATAAGAGAGATTTCTATAATTATCAGAAACCTCAGGAGAGGTAAGTGTAATTATCTCTATTTAATTTAATTTAAATTCCTGCAAGTCTCTAACATACCAGAGCAGTCTCTTAAAGATATCTGATATGATGCATCTATTAAAATTTCGGAAACGGAAAGAATTCTATGTGGGCACCATCCCAACACCAACTAAAAAATTGGGTCGTCAAATTTTTTCTTAGAGAAGGAAAGGCATCACCGAAACTCTTAAGATAGCAATTTTTTTTTTTTACTGGGGTTTGGTGCTGGTGCTGGGAAGGTTGTTACAAATTCACAAATCACTTGAAAGAAGCACATCAATGACTAGTATTAGGTCTGGTAGATGAACCCAGCAAACTGATAACTTTTCATGCTGAGTGATCTTTTTTCTCAGCTTCATTAATATCCCACGGTTAATCCAAAGATTCAATGCCACTGAAAGTCAGTTGACCAAGGAAAGTAAAAGGTAGAAGTTAACCCTTTACCATCCAATTCAACACAGTTGATGTCATCTATCAGCTCCCTCCAGAAAAAAAAATAAAGCTTTAATTCTGCACTTACATTGTCTGTTTCTACTCGCACAACCGCAGAGGAATAAGAAAATATCCAGAAATGTTCTCAACACCCCCCCTCCCCCGCGAAAAAAAAAGAAAAGAAAAGACAACCGAGGTGGTATGCAGGGTTATGTTACTCTATCACCCTATTCCATTTGTGACCATACAAATCTACCCAACAGCCAGCTTTTCCAAATAATAATGTTTGACAAGTGTGTGAATAAAGCGCAAGGGGGTACAACCCATGTACACGTAGGGCCAAAATGTCTGAGAAGGGGGAAAGAGGGGGTCTGGAGGTAAGGTTCATCAGGTTTACATTTTCATGATATAGCAAATTTGAGATGGTAATGCAATGATGTACTAGTTAACGAAATAATTCTGCTTCACACCCAGCAGAAAGGCATAATCATCCACAATTGGAGAAATCCAAATCTGATGCAGATATAACAGGAGTAACTATGTTCATATTATTTTCCTAAAATGCTGATGCTATGATTCATTCTGAAATGTGGAAAGATAAAAGAAAATTCATTTCAAATACCATGTAAAAACAATAGAACGAGTAGTTTCTGAATGTGGCAGAACTCCCCATATGATAAAGGGTCATCTTTAGCTGTTGAAGAAAGTCAACGGAAACCTGCACTTGACCATCAAAATCCTGTTCTATACAGAGTGACCAAAAACAGCTTTCACTGTTCACTCACAAACCTTTAACTATTGTATACAGAGTGAAAAAAAAATTGACCGGCATTCACCAACATTCTCCCTTCAAGGACCGCCCCTGCCACATTATTGAGAAAAATGACAAGTATATGACACTTAGTTTTCTTTTCGGTACTTGTATTCAAATTTGAAGAGATAATTATGGTATTTTGTTCCTCCACAACTTACTGTATCTGAAACATCAAGTAAAGTACGGCTGCTACGTTTATTCTTGTTGGTACCATCATCCTCTTTCTGCTTATCTTGCTCAATAGCAAAACTCCGATAAAACTGCAAAACCTTTGGGTGTGCCTTAATCTTTGAGGGATCAAAACCAGATAAGTGAAGGCCATCCAAGCTTCTCACACGTGAAAGTGCAACATAGACCATCCCACAGCCAAAAGCCCTGGAGAGATCAGTTTGAAGACTGTCAAGTGTCATACCTTGGCATTTGTGAATGCTTAAAGCCCATGCAAGTATGAGGGGAATCTGTTTTCTCTCGGCAACAGCTTTTTCTCCCTCCATTATCACCCATGTGTCTGGATCAATCACTAGCTCTGGGCCCGAATCAAACTTGACAACCGGCAAGGCTGCATGTTTACATATGTCCATGACATCTACCATATCGTTAGGATAAAAAAAATCTACAACCGTACCAGTGGAACCGTTCACCAATTTACGCCAAGGATTTACATTCTTACTCAGCATCACCCTTGCTCCTACACATAGATGAAGCTCATCAGGTGCAATCCCCTGTTTAAGCTGCCTCTTCCAAGGATCCTCACCACTATCATGTGCGTGATAAACAAAAATACTATCATTCAAGCTCTCCAGTTGCTTCTTGTTCACTCTATTCACATCTTTATTCATTGGGTAGAGCCATAACACTGAAGAATCTGGTTTTCTTTCCAAGCAACGCTGTTCTAAGAGCTGCAAATCTGCAGGGTCACTCTCCCCTCTTCTTATACCCTGAAGCAACTTGATGAGTTGAGCATCCGACTGCCTGAAAATTGTTGTAAGGTCAACCTGCATGTCAAAGCTTGAATTCCAGCAATCAGCTTCAAATGCAAATTCCTTTCCTTGGGATTTTTGCTGATTCAAAATGGGTGGTAACTGAAAGAAATCCCCACTCACAACTAGCTGAATTCCGCCCCACACTTTGTTCTCAGATCCATATTGTTCATCTCGTGCCTTTCGTGCAATGTATTCAAGTTTATCAAAAAACTCAGCATCGACCATGCTAATTTCATCAATAACCAATGCCTTAAGTCTGTTCCACCTCCAGTAAGCCCTCTTATTTGAAATAACCCTATGAAGCAAACTTTGCTGATCAGACTGGGCAAGTCCAATACCAGCAAAAGAGTGAAGCGTCTGCCCCTTAAGAGCACAAGCAGCCACTCCAGTGGAGGCAGTCACAGAAACCCGAGATGGGCCGTGCATTTTATTGAGTAATTTGATGATCTGCTTGACTAAGAAGGTTTTCCCGGTACCAGCTGAGCCGGTGACAAAAACAGACTTCCCACTGGAAATGGCATCCAAGACTTGGGACTGTTGGTCAGTCCACTTTATTCTAGTCCTTCTAGGTTTCGTGGGATCATTCCTTTTGTACTTATTTTTGTTCTTGAAACTACTTTGAGTCAATTTTGTGTTTTTGCTTGTGGTTTGGGTGCTAAAGTATCTGAATGCTGGTATTGCAGTAGAGAACAACTTCATACTTCTACCCTCTTTCTCTCAAACACCCATTCACTCTCTAAAAACACACCCACAAACAATCACTCTTCTGGGATTTCGTGATTTCATCGAAAAATTGGGGTTTGATTGAGATAAATGACGATAGTGATGATAAAAGCAGAAGCATTGGTTTATACTGAAACACGAGGAGGAGGAGGAGGAGGAGGAATAATTGCTTACCAAATGGGAAATCGGATTGCTTACTGGCTTTGCTTTGGGCGTCAATCAATCAAAGCTTCGTTAGTTCTGAATCCTCTTCTGAATTAGGGTTTCCCGACTGGGGTTCAACCGTTCAAAGTCACTACCCGCAAGAGGGGAATTACAAATGTGAACAGAAAGTATTTGCCAAAAGTAAAATATATATTTACGTATTAACCCTTAAATTTTTAATTTTACAAATTCAGCGTTTATAGTATTTAGACTACTAATTCAGTACTAATTTACTTGAATTTTTAGTTTCCGTTAAAATAGAGCTTTTTAAAAAGGGGTTGAACTAATTTCACTGCGGGGACGGAGGTAGCATGTGTTTACAGAGGGCAATTGTCCTCTCAATTTTTTTTTATTAAAAGTTTTTGTCTATTTTTATAATTTTTTTTAAATTTATCTTTATAATTTGTATTTTTGCTCTTCTAAATTTAAAATTTTACTATTTTTAACTTCAATTTCATCCTTTTATAGGTTTTCTATATACTTTTTGGAATTTTTTAGATAGTCTTTAATTTTTTTAAAATTTTTTTATTATATCTTTTATTTAATGCATAAGTTTAGTTACTTATCTAATATATTCTTAATAAATATTAAAATTTATACTTTTTAAAATTTTAAATTTATAATTAAACATTGGGCAAGAAATTTGCCCAAAGCAAATTACTGGTCCCATGATCCCATCCCTATTTTACTGGATATAATATGTGTTCATCACTTCATTCGTAATAGACACTAGTTTGAAAACTCCAAACGAATCAAAAGTTAAAAATTAAAAAAAAAATCTCCATTTTTAAAGTACTTTCTTACTTCGTTAAGTAAAAAATAGTGTTTGATTTATGTAAAAAAAAAAAAAAACTTTCGAAAATCAAAACAGCAAAAAAATAAGAAAACTATTTTTAAGCAAAAGTTTTTTTTTTTTTTGGTTACTTTTACTACCTAATGACAGTCATTGGAAATGTTTGATGCTTCTTGGGGCTTCTTTAGTGACCGTGAAGTCACCAGATAAATTGTTGAGCAGATAGATCAGATCCGGATACGACTTGTTCCGGGACGATACGGACTTGACCCGTTCCTACCCATCCTGGAACACCATAGCATGTTGGGAGTCCATCACCACCACCCTCACCATTATCCCCCAAAACCATTGCCCCCACAACCGCCACCACTACCCTCTACCAGCACCACTACTCATCGCCACCACCACTATTGTCACCCCACCACTCAATCTAATTATGAGTAAAGATTGGATTGTATCCAATCTCACTCCTAGTATCAACGTTATATTATGAACGAGTGTTAATTTATAGGTTAATAAATACACAATAATTAGGAACCAAATTTTTTTAAAACCAACTTCTAGGTTTAAACCAGTTTTCTAAGTTGTTTTGCATTAGACTGGATTAGATTTAAAAATTTTCAAATAAACCCTTAGTTGGGTGTATAGAAGATTAAAGAAAAAAGGCCTAATTACATTTTACTACCTCCTATTTTGGTAGTTTTAATTGGTTTAAAATTTTAATTAGGTGCTTATAATTTTTTCAATCAAGTCCAACTTGTACAAGTGATGGAATGTCATCCAACTGTTCATGTCTTTTTGTTTCCATTGGATAGAAAGAATGACGCTGTGAAGGCGAAGTCAAAGTTTCAATAATATAAAAAAAAAAAAGTAAATTACACTGACATATCCTGAGATTTCTGATCATTGTAGATAACACCCCTTTTATTTACAAAATTACATTGCACCCCCTAACTTTTTAATGTTAATAAAAACTCACTCCTGCCGTCAAGCACTGTTAGTGCTTAAACGGTAATTGATGACATCATTATCTCTTATTTATGTAAATGCCAATTTTGCCATTCTTATTATTAAAAAGACAATATTACCCTCACAAAGGCATCATAAAATGACAATAACAAAAAAGTGAAAGATGCTGATTTTCGGTTCACACTGTTCATCTTCTTCGTTCAATTCACCAAACCCATTTCCATTTGTTTCGATTAGAAGGTCATATCAGAGAGTTTGAATCATCATTTTCATTACCAAAAGGAGCATCTTCATCTTTCTTTCCCTCTCAAACCTCCATTAGATTCAACAGGACTAACTTTTTCCTTTTCAAAAACTAATTCCCACAACTACCAAAATCCTATTAATTTTTTTCTTCAAATTCATTCAAACACGTCTATATTAATGGTTTCTAGAGTTAGGGATTTTGTAGCTCCTGTAATTACGACCTTTTTGATATAAAATTCAAAGCTAAAAAGATTCGAGTTGGCCAGAATTTGGCTAAAATTCTTGACAGTGGTCGTAACCTCAAGGACCTATTAATTGTTGAAAAAATAGTATAATAGATGCCGAAAAAATAGAATACAGAGAAGAATGAACTTATCAATTTAGGTGAGGCGTGTGCAAGACAATGTTCTTAAGAATAGTTTCCAACCCTCAGAGAATGTATCTCGATGCAAAAGGTCTTAGCGATCTATCCTTTAGGATTGAACAACCTATCTTCACTAAAGTGCACTCATACAGTGAAGGTCTTAGGAACAACCTTAGAAAATAATGATCTTTTTTCAATGGAATGCACTAATAAGAACAAATAGACAACAACAAGAACAGAACTTTGGGAAACTCTAAAAGCACTCTCTAAGACAGAACTGATATGAACTCGCACAGATGTAAAAGGCTCTCTGTGATTGTTTGTATAGAACTGTTCTGGGATTCTCTATTTATAGTTGTAGCCACTGAATTAATTATGGATGTCGCACAGACAAATTGCACGATTGATGCAAAACGCGTCCATAAGGAAAGCAAATTGTGGAACCGACCTTTCAAGATGGAAAGGTAAAGATTTGGACGCGGTAGAGTTGACCTAACTAGTATAGAAACTATGGAAAATGATGCGTGAATAAAAATAAATATGGAATGAACAACAATGGTAAGTCAAGGTTGCAAAATAAATATGGAAAGAACACAAGTTTACACACCAAGGGAAATCTTTATCTTTGAAATACCTATAACCAAAGCTATATATACAACAATCCCCCACATATTTCAAAGGCAAGTGTAAAATGAATAAGAAAGAATATAAGAGAGTAAGAAAGACCACTTTAGTGCAATGCCTCAGCATTGGTGTCTTTTGGACTATGAACTAACATGTGGGGTAAATAAAACATGACTGATAGAAATTTGGTGAAATTTAAAATTTCTATGAACCTCCTTTCTTTATGTGAATCATCGTACTTATCACCCACATTACACTTAGCTAGTAAGGTTGTTCAATGCGATTGACACGTTTTGGCCATGCGTCATACCTGAATTTCATTATTGCTCTAGAGAGCTCGTCGAAGCTCTCATAGGAAACGACCCCACTTCCATACTCATATAAGTGAATCTATCAAGTGTGTATTGCAATTAAACACATCACCCATATAAGGGTTATGGCATTCATTAAGAGTAATTGCTTAACCTCACATATTGTAATCTCTTACATTATCTACACCATAGGAAGGACTTTATAAAATTTGATAGTGCATCAACAGGCCACCTAGTGACTTGTTATTACCCATATGAACCTACTTCATGGGATCTCTATTCATGTAAGTTGGGTTACCATCACTGTTGACCATTGTTATAGGCATAAGTCTCATCCCCCTCGATGTATTTTGTCAGAGGATTGACTAAAAAATCTACTTTGACCTCATAGAATTTAGGAATAACACCAAAGTTTCAAACAACAGTTGTTTCACAATATTATGTCATAGGCATATTTGCCAACTTTTTTTGTCACATCCCAGAACCCACCCTATGCAGATTAAAGATAATGATCGGCCAGATAAGCACCTTGCCAATACACTAGCCATTTTGTAGCGTATTGATGACAAGTTTACCCGAAGGCCACTTAACATATCCAAATAGATTGCATTCAGTTGTACTAATTGTGCAACGAAAAACTGTCTGTAAAAACTTTCTTGAATGTAATCATACTTGGCAGATCATAACTAAACATTACATTAGAGTTATAGTACATGAGACCATAAATTCATTAAACATGAATATCTAACTATAACAACAATGATAATATTATGTATGATTTGTTCTTCTCTAAACTCTCATATCACTATGGTGACTATTACTTCAGGTCGATACCTCCATAACTGGGATACTAACCCTCCTCTAGGCTTTTTTGGATCTCAATTTTCATATCTCTGGCTTATGTTAAGCCTAAGGGCATTTTTGTTATTTTATACTTTTATGTGGGACCCCGTTCGGGTACCCGGATCCTTACTTGAACCTCACTGTTGGGTTTAGAGTGTCCAAAAACGTTAAGTATGCCACTCTCTATATTTTTCTGATTTGTTTGTTTGCCCGCACAACATTAAGGGCAATTTGAAAATTTTACATTTCTATATATCTGCATTTTCGGTGCCTCTTTCAACTATACAGACTCCACTGTTGAGTTCAAAATGTCAAAAAATATTAAGTCATGTACTTTCATAATCATCAGGGTTCAATTGGTAGCTTAATTAATGCATTAAGACATAATTGAAATTATTCTAGTTTGTCCGTTCGTATTTTTTTAAAATCTAATTTCATAAATCGGACTGCGCCATTAAGTTTGAAATGCCCAAAAATATTGGGTTAGACTCTTCTTTCATTTTATTCGGGCATAGAGCATTATTATAATTAAATTAATTAAATTATTTCATTTAATATTATATATTTATTTTATTAATATTATTAAACAAGTACCACGGTGGTAGAGTGGCATACGCGTGGCCTCTTTGGATCCTCACGTGTGTAAGGTTTGGAGTTCGAACCTGGGGAGCTACGGCTCCCCAATTTTTTTCTTTTGATTTTGGTTTTCCAAACAGCAAACAATGGACCAATCCAGGGGTAGGTTATCCCAATCCTGACTACATTATCAAATCAAGGGCCTATCCCTGTTGCCAAACTGGCTGGATTCCATTAAAATAAAACCAACAGCCCCAAAACTACATAGCTTAACTAATCGTTTCTATGCTTAGGCCGGTTCCAACCTAAACCCAAAATCGACCCAACCCGTTAACCCGTTACTATTCATCTTCCCCATTGAAATGGCTATTGTTGCCTTAATTTCAAAGATTTTTCAATCTCTATTTCGTGAGGTTTCAATTGGTCTTTGGCCTGTTTTTCATCCTTATGGTTTTCTGAGATATTAAGAAATGATTTTGCATTTGTTTGGAGGATCGAATTGAGCTCAAATGCTCAATCTATGGTTCGATAGCCAAACCTGTAAGTCGTTCGTAGATGTTCATTTCTTTACCAAAACCAGCGAGGTTTGGCTTGATGTGATCCTCTCAACATGGGGATTCAATCCCAATTTTAAAAATCAAGTTTAAAGCTCTATTATTGAGAATTGATTCTCAACCCGCAACCAGTAACTCCTAAATTTCTCTATCATCCTTTACTCATTTAGTCTATTTTTTTGGTGTTTTGGGACCTTCGTAGTGTCGAGTTCAGGTTATAATACACAAAATAAGGTTTCGTACAAGTTGATTCAAACCCAATTCCTAAAGTTGTCAATGGAAGTTCTGGCTTGCTTGGTTATTTGGGCTTAAACTCATACAGGAAACACACTTATCATGCATAAAAGCTTGAAAGAAACCAAATTAGACGAGGGAGGTTCGCTTTACTTACCTCTTGTTGCTATTCTTTCAAAACCTCAGTTTCTGTCACTCTTAAGTCGTTTCTCTATCTTTGGTGCAGTTAATGGGCATTCTTCTTCAACTTTAACAGCCATGCATGAACCAGGGCTTCCTTTCTTCCTACTCCTCCTCCTCCTCCTCTTTCTTCTTCTTCTTCTTCTTCTTCAAGTTCTCTCCCTCTCTCTACATTTCCTCTCTTTCTCACGTCTAAAGTTGAGCAGAATAGCCCCTCACACACACAACACTCTAAGTATATATGTGATGTATATGTATATGGGTTTGCTACTTATGTTTTGGTTAGGTAAGAGTTTGGTCCAATGGGGTGATGACACCTTAGTTTTTGTACGCAAACCATATATGTATTCTAAGGGATATATATTTTAAGTGGGTATTATAGCACAAAAGTGCTGGCAGCCTAGTTGGTTGAGTTTTGGCACTCTTCATGAAGTCTTGGTTTCAAGATTTGGTAGGAGCATTTTTATAACAACTCGACCCAATTATCGAGAATTAATTTACTAATTTAGATATTAAGGATAAAATGACGATAATTATGAAAATTAGTTTGGATAAATATTTGCCATAAAATAGCACGAGAAAAATAAAAGCCATAAAATAAAATGAAGCCAAAAGTGTTGACCAATGGATTTGATCTCGAGACCCAAAAACTAGAAACGACTTATGTTTAAAAATAAGCCGAATGTTGAGCCGTTCAAAACCTAGACAACAGTTTACCATTGGACCTCTTCTATACCTTATTATTTTATGTAAAAATATATATATATATATATATGAGATGATATATATAAATTATATATAATATGATTATATATAAAAAATAATAAATGTAATGTAAATATATAAGCAAGAATCAGCACACACACACACACACACATATATATAACTTGTGTGAGGTGTGAGCTATTTATCTATGCATGTATATGAGTCAACATGTAAGTGGACAGATATGTGTGTGTGGGTGCTATAGATATATGTGATAGAACCAATAGAGAAGTCGGTTGTATAGAGAGAAAAGGATAAGAAAGAAAGTAGAGAGAGAGAAAGGAAGAAGTTGGAAGGAGGGGAAAGGTTAGAGAAAGAAGGAAGGTTGCGACAAAAAATGAGAGAGAGAGGAGAAAAATAAGAAGAAGAGAAAAAAAGGGAAGAAAGAGAAAGCCAAGGCAGGTAAGACATTCAATTTGAAATTTATAATTTGAACTGTTATAAACTGAGTTTGTAAAAAACTTAAGTAAAACTTCTAAATGATCATAGGGTCAAAAAGTATGGGAAAATGGTGAATTTAGGAAGGAATAAGGAGTGTTTAGTGGAGAAATGGAGGAGAAAACGTGAGTTGCAAGTATGATGGATCTTTTGGGTAGTGAGAGTTTTTTAGGGATTTAACCGATTTTGGGATTGGGGAAATGTTCCCCTAAATCCCAGAATTGTGTAGAAAGAAAAACAAAGGAAAATCACTGTGTAAAACACCACGAAATAGAAAGAAATAGCGTCGCTAGAAAATCGGGTATCCGTCAGAGCTCAATTGAAAAGCTCTATTTCGAGCACTATTGAACATTAAAACTAAATTTGGAAACCATAGAAGGAATCCTTAGGAAAAATGGGATTGAATCCAGTTGAGTTTGCATCAAATTCTCACCGGAGATGGGTGGCCAATGCCGGAGAAGGCACCGGAGGTGTCGCTGGAGAAGGCCCCGACCGAAATAAAACGGGTTTGGTTTTTAAATCAAACTAACACAGTTTTGGGGATTTGATTTAAATTGAAATAAGGTGTTTGGCTATAAGGTTAAGAAATTAAATTAATATCCTACGCGACGATAGGTTATCCTATCCATGGTTAAGACATTATCCGTTATTTGGCTTAAGGATAATCAGAAAAAAAAAAAAAAAAAAGGCAGAGCAGCAGCTCCAGAGGTTCGAACCCTGGCTGGCGTGCGTGTGTAAGCTTAAACCCAAGTAAGTTTACCACTATGCCACCATGGCACATGTAACAAAATACTAACATAATAAATATGTAATATAAAAAGAAATAATTTAATTAATTTAATTATTATAAATTGCTCGTTACCCCAAATAAAATAAAAGAAGAGTGTATTCCAACTATTTTGGACCTTCTGGACCCAATGGTGGTGTCCGTTTTACGAAATATGCCTTCAAAAAATATGACGCGTAAAAGTATAAAATTACCAAAATGCCCCTAGGCTTAATATAAGTCACAAATGAGCTAAATAAGATCCAGAAAAGCCTAAATTAACTATACTAGATATTCCAGACTTGATGGTAACACTCTTTTGAAGGAATAAGACCTGGTAATAAACTGAAAATGACAAACACATCCTTAGGACATGATGAATTTACCAGAAGTATAAAGATGAAATGAATATTGATTCAATGTGCTATATATTTTTAATCCATGATTATAGGACCATTCAAATGATGGGAAATGGAAAGAGAGTTATGGAAAAGTTATTATGGTAATTGCATGGGAATGCAATGTTAAGAACTCAATGTAAGTAAACCCAAACTCTAACCTGTGGTATTCCTAGCCATGTCACAGTTATTTCTTGATGCTGCCAATTTGTAATCTATACATGTATGACATTGATAATATCCATAATTTGATATTTGTTCTATATTGTGGATTCGTTGTGACATTGATTGCCAATATCCTTATTGGTTTGTCTACCATTTCTATACTTGCTTGGATATTGGAAAATTATTGTGTCTCTCACTACTGAGAATTTGCTATTTCAAAAATATGTACATCGCCTGTGGAATTATGATGATCATGATATTTTTATGTTCTTGGAGTTGTGATTTGTCACAATGTCCATCTGATTCATAGATAATTGAGGACCTACGGGTCGGTGTTTGGGGATGAGCCTAACATCTAATCCTTAGAGGACATGATATATGTATAGAGCTCTAGTACTCTCTAGTGGTCCGAGTAGGGAGTGGACCTGAATAAGCACTTTTAAGGGTATGTCAGGCCCTATATGTGTCAGCATCTGTTATGTTAGTATCTCATGAATCATTGATACGCTTGTAAGCCTACGTTGATGATGTACTCTAGATTCTAGATATGTCGTGTGAGTTGGTTCGTGGTTTATCTATGTACTCTTGATTCTAGATACGCCTCGTGAGTTGGTCCGTGGTTTATTTGTTGACATATTATTTGATTGTTGATATGCTTGCTTGCCTATCCTTGGATTTGGATTGTTATTCTATTATTGTGGCAGCTATTTATTGTACAAGTCGATCCCTTATATTGATTTGTTCTTCTACCTTGAGATGTGCCTTTGAGAGCTACGGGTCATTTTATGGATTCAATGCCTAGTGACTGGCTATTGTGATGTTCTGTCCTTCATATATCATTGTGATATTATCCTTTGCTATTGTCCTTTATCTTTCTTTTAGACTAACCCTGTCCCATAACAGAATGAGAGAATTTACTTACTAAGCTAAGTTAGCTCACTCCATATTTATGTCTATTTTTCAGGTAACTCTATAAGAAAAAGAACAAAACGAGGCGACTAGTGGAACTAGTGGCGAGCCTGCAAACAATATTGATGATGCAAACTCCAAGTTATGATTTGAATGTGTACTCTGTAAGGCTGATCAGATAATAGGTATTTATAATATTGTATCATTGATAGAGATGTTAAACTTGATTTGTGAATCATGATGATCAAAATGGTACTTGGAGATGTTTGATTGATGATTGTTGGAGTTGGGTTTATGATCAGATGAATTTCATTTGGTGTAGCTTCCGCATTAAATTTTTTAATGATTTCTGATTTGCCGATATGATTTTTGATTTGAGGATAAATTTTTCATTTTTGCCAGTAGGGCACTATTCATACATTATTTGTCGGTAGGGCACTACACATACATATTTGGGAATAAGTCATATTTAGGAAAATATTTATAGTATTTCATAGAAGAGAAATATGCTTAGAATATTAAAATACACCTCCTGTAAAAATTTGAGTATATTCGGAGATAGTTTCAAAAACTGGACCATAAAGGACATCCGGGTGACCCGAGTGGATTCGGCCAAACCCGGCCATAGGAGAAAATAAATTTTTTTGAAAAATATCATTTAAAATAATTTTAAGAACTTTGGTTAAAGAAAAATTTCGAATTGAGGCATTTCGGAACGAGTTGTAGTGTAACGGGGCCCCGGATTCATTAAAGGCAAAGAGGTCATTGTGCCCCTTTGCCCCTTTAGTATAAATGCAGCCCTTAGAGTTAAATTTTCATTATTTTAGTCTGAGATACAGAGCAGAACTCGTGCATGGGAGAAAAGTGAAGAAAAACCCTAGGTTCTCCAAGCTTCAAGCCACCAAAACACACTCCTAGGCCAAGATTCTTGCAAGACTTCCTTCTAGGAAGTTGTTCCTCTCATCAAGGGCTATATTCTCACTGATCGGTTCAGCTGCACAGTGAACACAACTTCCTTGGGTTGAGAAAAACCATTTTAGGTATGATATTTTGCTAAGTAAGGAATAGGGTTAAGTTTAGAAGTGTTTTATAAGTTGATTGAATGATTTATATGTTTATTTTCTGTTAGAAAATCACTTATGATATAGTTGCTTTGAAAACCTAGAGTTGGTTGTTTATGTACTTGTGTGTTTTTTGTATTCTTCGGAATTTGGTAAAGTGATAAACATGAACCATGACTATATGTATAATTCATTGTATTCTAACTCATGTTCATGTAGACAAAATCTTGTAGTTGGAAAGTTATGATTTATTTAAGGTGTTAGTGCTTTATGTATTTTGTAATCTTAGAGAATTTGTCAAAGTGATGAACATGTAACTTGTTTATATGTTTGATTCATTGCATTCTAGCTTATGTTCATGTAGAGAAACTCTTGTGGTTTGAGAGTTAAGATTTATTCTATGTGTTGGTACTTTGTGTATTTTATGATCTTTGAGAAATTGTTAAGGTTGTGACTATGTAATGTGTTTATATGTGAAATTGATTGGATTACATGTTAGGTTCATGTAGTCAGAGTTTTGTGATATAAAAGTTATAGTTGCTTTAAGTACATTGCATTATTTAAAGCATGCTTCATGTATTTGATAAAATACTTCATTGAGATTGCATTATCGCATGGTGAAATCAAAGCATATTGGCATGGTGTGATTCCTTGAAAACATAGTATGGGTTGAGCACTTGGTGCTATGCATTATGAGGATGTAGATCTTGTGATGAAAAAACTAAAATTGGTCATTGCATTGGTGCCTGTTTATCCAACGGGAGCGATCCGTGAACACAGGCTTTGGTACTCACTGACCAACGGGAGCGATCCGTGAAACGAGACATGGGTGTGGCATAGAGTTTGCATGAGTGTGTCACGCATATTACTAATACATTGTATTGATGAATTGGAAGGCATGTAGATTATAAATGTACACTTGCACATGCCACGCCTTAACTTTGTTCCTTGCATTAGCATTATGTCATACCAGCAATTAAGTTAACCCCTCGTAGGATATCATATTACAAATGAGGCCCCCAGTACTTGAGACTTGATGAAGTCTTGAAGGAAGGAGGGGAAAGAACTTGGAAGGATATTTAGCCCTTGGGGCATATTTTGTATGTATGGGCATAAACCCAAAAGACTTGTATTTTAATTTAGAAGAATGGTAAACTATAAGCCTTGGGTCAAATTTGTAATGTAAGGGCTTAAGCCCAAATGACATGTGGGATATGTTTGTTTAATGTGCCTTACATATATATATATATATATATATATATATGTTAAAAGAAATGAATGTATGTTTAATTTTCATGAATTGTGGCCATCGAGTGAAGATGGATTATGATGTGTTTATATATATGAATGGTTGCAAAATATTAAGTGGAAAAATGCTTAGAAAATAAAGGAGGTTATGTCAAAATTTTATGAAATTAAAGGGGGAATTAAGTGTGTAAAACACTATTTAAATAGGTGAGAAAAGTGCCCAAAAGGGGAGGTTAAAAACCTTGAAGAAGTGGGTTAAAAATGAGAAAAAGTAGCCTTTAAAACTTAGGAAAAAAATTAGGGAAATAGAGAAATTTAGCCGCAGCCGCTACAGTAAAAATTCAAAAATAAGAAAAATCAACCGCAGCCAACTATAGTGAAAATGCAGAAAATAGCCCAGGGCAGCCCAGCCGCCTGTCGCGCCCTGCTGCGCCCCTACGTGCCCTGCGCCCCTACGTGCCCTGCGCCTATGCCACTGCTGCCCCATACGCGACAACCTGCTGCACCCCTTGACACTTACCCCTTTTAGCCACCTATTTTAGCTATGTTTGGGTACCTTTTTGGACCATGTTTGTGCACCATATTGGGCCATTTTTGGCAAACCTTTGGGCCATGTTTGGCCACCCTCTTGGGATATTTTTTGTCACCTTTTTAGGCCACATTTGGCCCCCCTATTGAGTTATGTTTGGCCACTCTCATGGGCCATATTTGGTCATTTCCTTAGACAATTTTTAGTGGACCTTTTGACCTATTCTTGGCCTATGTCCTAGGACATCTGGGGTTCCATTTGGGCGATTATTTCAAGGCTTGTTTAGAGAGACTTTGGGGCTGTCTTGGGAGCCATTTTTTAATATAACTTAAACTATTTTGAACATTAATTGGGATGGAGGTTTGAGTGACATTAGGAGACCATTTTAGTTAAGTTAAATAACAAGCCTTCATTTCTAATTTTGGGAAAAACATGGGGGAATAAATGCATAATCAACTAAATCCACATTAATGACCTTTCACTTACTTTTCTTCTTTCATTTCACTCACCCCCTGAGTTTGTGAAAATTCGGGGCGTGACATAATCTGCGTAAGGTGGATTTGGGGTTGCGACAATTTTGGTGTTTTGAGACGTTCGTAGTGTCGAGTTCAGTCTTGGTAGAGTTTTTGCTTAGTAATGTATTTCATGTTCAAGATATTTGATAGATCCTTGTGTCAGTTTTCTATTATAGGGAAGAAGTTATTTGAGTTTGACAAATGTTGTCTTAATTAAAGTTAGTAAATCCTTAAAGGATGAAAAGATACTTGTTTATGTAATTTTGTAAATAAAAGGGGTGTCATCTGCAATTATATTATTGAAGCTTTGACTTCGCCTTCACAACGTCATTCTTTCTATCCAATGGAAACAAAAAGACATGAACAGTTGGATGACATTCCATCACTTGTACAAGTTGGACCTGATTGAAAAAATTATAAGCACCTAATTAAAATTTTAAACCAATTAAAACTACCAAAATAGGAGGTAGTAAAATGTAATTAGGCCTTTTTTCTTTAATCTTCTATACACCCAACTAAGGGTTTATTTGAAAATTTTTAAATCTAATCCAGTCTAATGCAAAACAACTTAGAAAACTGGTTTAAACCTAGAAGTTGGTTTAAAACAAATTTGGTTCCTAATTATTGTGTATTTATTAACCTATAAAATAACATTTGTTCATAATATAACGTTGATACTAGGAGTGAGATTGGATACAATCCAATCTTTACTCATAATTAGATAGAGTAGTGGTGTGACAATAGTGGTGGTGGCGATGAGTAGTGGTGCTAGTGGAGGGTAGTGGTAGCGGTCGTGGGGGCAATGGTTTTGGGGGATAATGGTGACGGTGGTGGTGATGGACTCCCAACATGCTATGGTGTTCCAGGATGGGTAGGAAGGGGTCGAGTCCATATCGTCCCGGAACAAGACGTATCCGGATCTGATCTATCTGCTCAACAATTCATCTGGTGACTTCACGGTCACTAAAGAAGCCCCAAGAAGCATCAAACATTTCCAATGACTATCATTAGGTAGTAAAAGTAAAAAAAAAAAATACTTTTGCTTAAAAATAGTTTTCTTATTTTTTTGCTATTTTGATTTTCTAAAGTTTTTTTTTTCTTACATAAATCAAACACTATTTTTTACTTAACGAAGTACGAGAGTACTTTAAAAATGGAGAGTTTTTTTAATTTTTAACTTTTGATTCGTTTGGAGTTTTCAAACTAGGGTCTATTGTGCCCTCTAATAATTAATAACTAAGAGTTGCATAATTTATCAATTAATAAATTATGGGTTAATCAGCCTCAAGTCCCTTCAAAAGATGTTAATTATTTTAAATTCTATGTCTTTTTTAATTGTAAGGTGAAAGATATAATTATTTTTAAATTTTTAGTTCAGTGCGTCTCGATGACATGACACTCATAATTTTTCTATAAATGACAATAGTACTCTAATGTAATTTTCACGACTTCCTTTCATCTCTCAACCTCGCTCTCCAATAATCTCTCTCAAGAAACACACCAGAGTCCATCACTAAAGAAACCCTCACTCTACATCATCTCTCTATGTTAACTATTTTCTCTCTCAAAACTCTCTCATGACATCTCAGAATTTTACTGCCCCTATTGACCACAATCGTCGTCGTCTGCGGCAAGTCGTTGTTCCATTGCTAAAGCTACACCCGCGAACAACTAGAATCACTGTTGCATAAGTAAAATAGCCGTGAGTCATATCCAGACTATCACTGTTAGTTTATTCACAACAAAAGCAGTCAATCGTTTACAACCCCATCACCTTGGAACCAAGGAAACATATCCAGATCACTGCATGTTATTTCTGTCATTTGATAAAATGTGCTAAAATACAGGGCATGTCCCAAGATATATTACATACTTTACTGCTGTGGTTATCAAAATAACCAAAAGAACAACTACATTGATCAATGGGAAAGGGAAAAGACAAAGGTAAAAGTCATGTTTTGTTGTTGACTCACTCACCAACTCTATTAGATTAACTTATAAACACACATAGTCGCAATGGCTATGCAATGACGAACCAGTGTGATAGGTATATATGTGTGTGTGTGTATATATACACACACATAGGGTTTAGTGGGTGATGTCGTCTTAACCATAACTGAATCAATTCCACCTCTTTAATGAGACATTTTAAACCTTTCAAATTTTACAGCTTCATGCATGGTAAAACTGTACTTGTCACTTTTTTTTCAAATACTGAATTTTTTTTTACAAATTTCACTACCTGAAAGACTACTTATCCACGATGAAAATAAAAAACTAAATAAAACTGGTAAAAATCAAGAAATTCATAACAATATGCCTCTTTTCGCAAAAATAAAATTTTAGAGTATACTTATATCTAAAAAGGTAAAATTTGCAATTTGATGAGGATTTTTTTTTTCAAAATTTCATATACAATATGGATCTTGTTTGATAGATCTCATTTTTTAGAAATCAATTATATAAATGTTATTGAAAATGGTTTTATATTTTTTAAGTTATTTAATTTCAAAATTTTAAAAAAAGTTCCTTCAAATTAAGGCGCGATTCACGGACACTGTTCACAGATTCCGTTAGAATATCCTTGGAGAAAATTCTAAAAGGCTACTTTAGTCACAAAATTATTAAGGACTTGTGGGGTTAATATGTTTAAAAATGGATATATTGATAATTATCGTCTAGTTTGTGGACCTTTAACTGAATTTTCATTATTATTATTAATTGAGTAAATTTTCTCACTTGCACACGATTTAATATGCATAAGGAAATTTGAATTAAAAAAATGATAAATTACACAAATACCTCTTGTAGTTTTGCTTGTTTTTACTTGACTCCGTGTAGTTTAAAAATTGACAAAAACACTTCTTTTATGTGTCAAAAATCAAATTTCAGGAGCAGATCCAAAATGCATTTTTGACAAAGGAAGGGGGTGTATTTGTTGAGTTTAAAGAAGGGAGTTTACTAAGAATAAGCGAAAGTACAATAGATATGTGTAAGAAATTTTATATGCTTAATTTAATTAATCAAACGTTAAATATTGTTAAGTTCAATTAATAAGCAATCACAAATTAAAAACTACTTTAATTAATTCTATAGGTTGAATTATAATCTAAGATGCCCTTTTCTTGAGTAAGTAAGATATTGAATTCATATATATCAAACCATCACAATGAATATGAAAGGACATATAGCTTTTTAAGAGGGAAAAATCGTCATGGAGCATAAAAAATTCATTGTTGCAAAATATTTCACTAATCAACAATAATCGCAGTACAAGTCTCCAAAGACACTACCTTGCCATGACCCTTTAGTTTACCACTAATCTTCTTGAAGTATCTCTTCCTTCAATTAGTTCTTTCATAAATTCCAACGCTTCCAGGATATTCACCACTTTGGTAATGTGCAATGCATACATCTAATCCTGCTATATGTTGTCGTATTTGACATTTAGATATATAGACTTTTCCAAAAATAAAGTACCCATTGACTTTGCTCAGAGAAAAAATAACTATATTAAAGAAGTAAAAAGTTCTCGATGTTCCTTATATAGTGAGAGACCCAAGCCTTAATACTTATAGGATAAGTAATCTCACAACGTCTCGTGGTCAGATGAGTCATGAACTTTTGTTCAAACAAACCTCACGCTTACTGGAATAATTTACTACACAATTAAACTCATTTTATTTGAATGTGACTAATCATGTTCAAATGATTCACCCCATACGAAAGAGTCATGCTCGCATTTGAATAAGGCATCGTCTATTCATCAGGTTCGTTTAACATTTAATTTAAATAAAATAAAGTCGTGAATTAATTTTCTCAACTATCAAAGGTTAAATACAACCCAACCTCTAGAAGAGCTCCATCTATGTTGCCAGTATTTCTCACCGAAAGAAAGATGAGCTTAGCCAAATTTTTAAAAATCCCCATCAGTTAGCTTTTTGTTAAATACCCTGGACTCCCTTTTATTACCGTTATACTTAAGTCTAATGATTGTAGAGGACTTGTAGAAAGAATTGCTGCCAAAGTCTCTAGTTGGATTGCCCGAGCCCTGTCATTTGAAAGAAGACTTCCACTGATGAAAATTTTTCTCTATTGGAGTAGTTTCTTATCCTTCCAAAATATGTGATCAGAGAAATTAATAAGATCTTAAGAGCCTTTTGTTGTTAGGGCTTGATCTCATATCTTCTAAAACCAAAGTTTCTTGGGCTTCAATTTGTCTCCCTAAACCAGAAAGGGGTCTAGGTATAAGGAAAACTTTAGAATGGAATAAAGTTCCTATTCTTAAGTCACTTATGGAATCTGGCTTGCAAAAAATATATTCTCTAGGTTAAATGGTGTCATAGTTACTACCATAGGGGGATGAGCTTATGGGCTGTGACTACTCCAACTAACTCTAGTTGGTGTTGGATGAAAATGCTTCAACTAAGACACTTAGCTAAACATCTCATATTCAAATTCACTACTATGGAAAGAAAACATCCTTTTGGTATGATAATTGGCACCTTATAAGCAACTTGCTTGATACTTTTGGTGTTACTGCTCCTTTTGATTACGTTGGTGTGCGAGTTACATAATTCAAATAGCTTAGGGAGATACCCCCTTGAGTCGCTAATTGGATCAACACCCTTAAATACTCCACTTTTGTTGCCTTTCAGCCTAACCCCTAACAGAGTAATCAAATTATTTGTCTACCTACCAGAAATGGTTCATTTTTTACTAGCTCAGCTTACTAAGCTATTAGATATAGACCAAAATTGTTTGATTTAAGCACCATGTTCTTTATGCCACTTTTTTCGTGGCTTGCAATCCAAAAAGGTCTTTCTACTAGAGACATACTCAAGGATTGGGGAATTAGTGACTCTGATGATTGCATTTTCCGTCACGAGTGTATTGAGACTATTAATCGTCTCTTCTTTTCCTATAGTTATGCCAAGCCTATTTGTCTGAGCTTCTACAAATGTGTGCCATATGCAAAATTCCTGAAGATTTTTTCTAGAAAGCTCCATTGGTCATCTCATCATATAAAGTGGAGCTCATTCCAAGAAATTATTTTCAAGCTATCTTTATCTTTAATAGTTTAACATATTTGGAAAGAAAGGAACACCAATATATTGATTTTCTTTATCTCATGTTTAGACAAAATGTGAAAAATGAGTAATTTTGTTGCAAAATTTTGTGAGTTCTAAAAATCATGTTCTTTTAGACCAAAGAGAAGATAACAAAAAGGATAATAAAAAAGAGGACTAAGAGAAATATTTCTGCATTTTTATATTGGTGAAATTTTTACAGTATATTCAACTATAATTTCACTAATATAAAAAATGAATACATATTATCATTTTCATTAATTTTTTCTCAATTCACGTAGATTACAAGTGTTGCTTGAAATTTACTTATATTCATATTTTCATTTTTATTGTAGATTTGGTTATTAAGTTATTTTTTATTTCTTATTAAATTATTATTTTTAGTTTTTATTTTTATTTTAGATTAGGATATTAAATTATTATGATAGTTTTATTGTACATTGCAAGGTGAAACTAAGACCTTTTCGGGGTAGCAACCCTCGTTCGAAGTGTAATTAGATAGGTGGTTCACACCACTTCTTGGCTCCAGCTAAAAATGGCCTCCATTTAGTGTATAATTGATTCTTTTTAATCTAATTGAATATGTTTCCCCCTTGAGTGATAACCTAACTTTTTAAAGAGCTATGACCAAAAGAAAAAGTATATGAGAGTTTAAAAATTGATTTAATTGATTAAATTAAATTGATTAGTGAAGATGACTAGTAATAAAAGTCAAGTAAATGAACTCACCCTTGGGTCTTTGAAGCCCCAGATTTGACAACCACTCTCTTAGAATGTGGGATACATGGAGGATCCTGGGTGACATATCATGTCCAATGTGTTGACGATTAGCAAGACATGTCCGTCCATCATGGTATGGTACTCAAGATGGGGAACATGGACAACCTAATGGAGAACATACAAGATACAGGATAATTGTTATTCACGTAGGCCTATAAATACCAAAATTAAAGATGGAAAAAGGGAACCCCATGTCAATCTACATCAAAGCCTAGCTCAACATAGCATTATCTTTTTTTGGCTTAGCCTAGCCTAGCATGTTTTAGGAATAGTAGTAGCCTAACTTAACTATTTTTTTCTTTTCACTCCCTATACTAAACACTACCTTTAGACAACCCATATATACAACATTTTGTATTTAAATCAGTGGTTATAATTAATTACTTATTTGTGCAAGGTACTTATTTCATCCATTATCTCCATTTGTTCATCTTATTTTGTCACAACCCGGTTTCTAAAACCCGATTGTGACCCGAGATCCTTATTCTTTAAGTTGACTGTTTTAATGGCCACACCCTAGTGAAAACATCATGTTGTTAATGATATTTTAGTTTTTCAATATCATATTTTAAAGTCCCAAAATAATGTCCTAAAAGCCCCTTAAAACAATCCCAAACAAAGCTTGAAAAGAAAGGAGAAAACAAAGAAAAATATAGTCAGACCGGTTTGTTCAAAAAACAAAGTGTTATAAGTGCACAATAACCGGTCAATTGGTGAATAGTACCGATCAATCGGTCGGGCTGACCTATCACTTGTTTTCTTGTGACTTATTCAAACTATTTTGATTCCCTTTTTAACTCTAATTGTAGAGATTTGAAAAAAAATAAATAAATAAATAAATAAATTATAAGAATAATATGGGACTTGAACGAGTGGAATAAAACATTTATAAAATAGTTAATATGGTAATATTTCTAAAATAGTTAATATGGTAAAGTAGAAAAAAAAAATATATATATATATATATATAAAAAAGAGATAAAAAAAAAGGGAGTGTCGGCAGCCTTGGGAGTGGCATTGTAATGTGTGGTGTGTGTTTGAGTGAAGAGAGAAACTAAAGGAAAAAAAAAAAAAAAACCGTGAGATAGAAATGGGAAACAGGGGTTGGTCGCGTGAGAACAGGGGAAGAAAAGAAGAAAAGAGAGAAAGAGAAAAAGAGAAAGGGAAAAAGGGAAAGAAAGAAAGGGGGGAGTCGCGCAAGGGGGCGACGGAGGAGCGACGGCGAGGAGACGATCGTCGACGGCGTGACATCGGAGGTCATTGATCGGACGGTGGTTGAGATTTTTGGGAGAGAAGATCGTGACTTCATTAGATTTCGGGGCTGGTATCGCTGCAGTCGAATGGATTCGTTGAAGCGCGATTGACCAGGTCGGTGTGTATATATTTAATTTGTGTATGTGTGTGAAGCGTAGGGGGCGATGAGGGTGCTGCCACAAGCGGTGCGGCAGGCAGTATATTTATGTATATATGTATATGTATAGAGGTGGAGCAAGTTGGATTTGCTGGTTGGGTCGTTTCCGTGTTGGAGGTGAAATTGGGAATCCTCGCACTCTGTTTGGCGGTGCAGAGGGGGACGATTCTTGAGGCAGATTTTGGGTAACAATTGGAAGGAGGATGATGAAGCTGCTTCATGACGAATACGGTATGGGTTGAAAAAAAATTGAGAATCAATTGAGGATTCTGGGTGATAATTGAAGAATGGGCAGTGGTCTCACTAGAACAGCTGAATTTCACAGTTCAGGGCAGTAGGATCGGTTGGATTCGATTTGGGTATCGTGAAATTTACGGAGGCAGCGGTAGTGGCAGTAGCGGTGCAACCGGTGATTCTCCTTTTAGTTTTTGGGTTGTTGGCTCATTCACAGATTTTTTCAAGTTCAAGATGAATTGTGTGTGGCAGTTGCAGGGGAAGTTGTTGGAAGATGAGGGAAACGTTGAAAAGAGAGAAGCTTTAGATTTTCCCTCACTCTGCTGGCTGCGGTCTTTGTTCTCAACTGTTGTTTTGTCAAGATTTTGAGTTATGGACGAAGACGAGAGTCTTCAAATTGAGAGGCAGACTTCCAGGGAAAGAGTTGTGGGATTTAGGGGCTAGATTGTTGCTGCGGCATTGTGGGATTCAGGGGCTGGACTGTTGCTGCGGCATTGATCGCCATTTTACCCGGTTACATGTCGAGGTTTGGGTACTATTGCTCTTGGTTTTGAAGATCAATTTATTAATCTGATCAATGAAATTGTGAAGAGTAATGGCCAAGGGAAAATCATGATTCATAAAAGCCAACAGTACCAAGAGGTTATTGTTCTATGACATCTGATGCACTGTGATCCAATGACTGCTTGATCTGCTATGGAGCTCAGCTGGGGTTGAGTGACTGTTAGGCCATTGCAAACTAATGGGAGGTGGTCTAAACATTACTTTGAAAAAGAGTTGTGAAATCAGTAGTGGATAAGTTAGTTTCATTCTCTTAGCATTTGTTGACAGCAGGTGAACAGGTTTTGTCTCCATTTCTTTCCTTTTGATTTGGTTGCTATCGTATGTATATGTGCGTGGGTATATTTGTGTGGCGTTGAAGTAGGGGAATGAAACTGCAGATGACTTGTTTGTTGTTATGATGGATTATTGTATTGAGGGTTGAATGATGATGTTACGGTTTGAGGAAAATGAAGCAGAATTTGGGTTTTGATAATTTGTTTGAAATGGTGCGGTTGTTATGGACAGTGAGGGTCAGTTGCCCTGCTTGATGGGTTCTGTTAGGGGCTCGGTTATTGTGGCTGTGGGTATGTAGTGATGCATAGAGGGAGACGGAAGCAACAGATGGGTTTCATGAGACTAATTGAAGAATCAGACCCGTATAGGCAGTATATTAGCATGACTGAAGCAATAAAAAGACTTGGGTAGCTTATGATGGAGGATCTTGTTACAATGCATATGGAATTCAGGCAGTTTTATGGATTGGAGGAGTTTGGTTTCTCTCAATAGTAAAAGGGGAAAAGCTTGAAGTACTGAAGAGTGAAACAAGAAGTGGTCAACCACCACTTACAGACCCTTGTAGCAGTTAAGTGTGAGACACTTGAGAAGCCAATGTAACTGGTTGGATGGCCAACGTCTGTCAGACCAATTTGGTTGAGTGGTTTCAACTCCTGAAGTCTAGTCTGAAAGAGCACAAAAGGATTCTTCAAGGTCCAATGGGTGAGATGCAGCGAATTCTGGGAAAAGGCATGACTAGTCAGAATCCTGGACAGCTTTGGGGAAAAGGCTGAAGAAGCTGATGAAACTGGATTTAAAATGGCTGGCCGACTCGATCAACGTGCCGGTGTGTTTTCTTCAACTGCTGAACCATGGACTGGAGAGCAACCTCAAACTCGAGATGCACGAGGGTTTGGTTCACGCTTGACTGCAAATTCTCCAAAGATTGGCTGAGTGGAGATAAGCATAAGCTTGATATGATTCCATTGGAGGACTAAGTTACTTACGGGTTGATTGGATTGCATAGTGGACACCGCTTAGTAGGGTTGTGACCAACCCTATCAGGTATGATATTTTACTAATGTGAGAAATGAGATTAAGCTTAGGAGTATTTGATAAGATGATTGAATGTTCTCTATGCGTAATTGCTATTAGGAAACCACTTAGAATTTGATTGTTTATATACTTACGTGTTCTTTATGAATCTATGGGTGTTATGATTTACTTCTTGAGTTGTCATCATATGTGATTTATGTTTTAGAAGGATCGCTGATATTGCGACATGTAGAATTGTATAAGTGTTGGGATTGATCGAGCATGACACGTAGATTTATGGATGAAATCTTGTAATTTAAATGCTATTGTTAATCTTAAATGTGATGCATTATTTAAAGCATGTTGCACATGCTTATAAAAGAGATGTTTCATTTGAACTGTATCATTGCATGATGAAATCATGGCATATTGGCATCGTGTGATTTCCTGAAAGCATAGTGTGGGTCAGCACGAGGTGCTGGTGCATTATGAGGGTGCAGATCCTGTGGTGAAAAACCCAAAATTGGCCATTAGGTACTCGCATGCCTGACGGGTTCCGGACCGTGAAGCGAGACATACGTGGCGGTACTCATGCCAGCGGGGAAGGACCGTATCATGAGACATGGGTAGGCATAGAGTTGCATGGGTGTGTCACGCATACTGCTTACATACTGTATATTGTTCATATACTGTCATCATTACATCGAATGCCATATAGAAATAACTGTACACTTGCACATGTCACGACCTTAGTTTTGTTTCTTGCATTAGTATTATGTCATACCAGCATGTTGTCGCTGACCCATTCGTGGGCACAGGTTTCAGATAAAGCTCCTGGCACGCGGGACTTGATGAAATCTTGGAGAAAGGAGAGGAAATGAATTTGGAAGAGTATTTGGGCCCTTGGGGCGTATTTAGATATTATAAAAGATTGGTGTGTTTCTGAAAAGAATGGAAATGACATTGTATATTGTAATAAATAATGAATTTGTGATCTTTTAGTTTAAGTGTAGGAGTAGACGTGATGGATTGTATAAGTAGGGATGTATATTTAACTTTGATAGAGTTGTGGCCATCGAGTGAGGATGGATTGTGACTGTTGTATATATATATGATGTATTGTGTTTATCAGGGGGAAAAGGTTCGAAAAACAAAGGAGGTGCTGCCGAAATTTTTAGAAAATTAAAGAACTCTATTTAATTTGTCGTAAATTCATAAATCTGTTTAATTATCTTTTATTTTATTTACTTTCTGTTCGTCAGTCGCACCTCGGGTTTCGGTCAGAAATTCGGGGCGTGACACTAATGGTTTTCAAGTATTTATTAAATATTTTTTCATATTTTTGGCATCAATTTCATGAGATTTCATACATTAAAAACAACGAGAAGTATACTAAGTTTTCCAAGTATAAGAGTTTTTCACTATATTCAACACTCAAGGTTTTTTTATCAAGGAGTTCAACATCACCATTCACCATCCATGTTTCATTTCTCAACTCCAACATCACATAAATATATCAAGAGGCTTAGTTAACAATCTAGTTCCAACATTTAAATTCCACAAGTTTCAAAAGGTACTAGTTAGTTTCATCAATTTTACATTATCATCTTCATTCCATTTCTATGCAAGTTAACTTACAAGAAGTATAGTTTACCTACAAAATATTTAGATACAAATTAAGATTCTCCAAGAGAAAAGAAATTAACACAATTGCACAAGTAAAAGTGTGTCCAAAAATATTCTAAAAGTAGTCTTCCAAAAATGACTCAAGATGGTTATTCAATTTGGGGCCATCTCCTTGCCCACTCTTGTATATAGTAGGGGTCAATACCACAACCCCAGTAGGAGAAATCTAAATGGAGGAAAGAAAATGTGGTGTTAAGTGTATGCTTGTACATGTGTCGTGGGACATAAGTGGTTTCAAAGCATGTATTTCATTACAAGTACAATAAGTTAATAGAGAATATCTTATCACAATATCACATTCATAATTATCAAAAGTAAGCACTATGTAAATCAATCAAAGATAAGTCAATTAAAAGAGTTCACAATTATTCAAGTTTTTTCAATTCTTGAGCTTTCCTTTCATCAATTCTCAAGTCTTAATACCAAGACTAATTTCTTAATCAGCCCCCGGTAAGCCTTGTGTGCTTTACAGACTAACCTAGTTGAGGCATACAGCCACCTGCGCTGGTTTACGACTCGTAAGCTAAAGGAAGACACCATCCCGAACACTAATCAAAACCCCGGGTAAGTGCAATCTCACCACGCTCAAAATCACACAATTGACGTGCCTCAATTCTAACCCGTGTTCATTATTTTCCAATTTCTTATTCTCACAATTCCAAGGGCTTATCATTCACATTTATATTCACAATTCATTATATGTTCATCAAAAAGATTAAACATTCAAGTAATCCCACTCAATCATCATAAATCCACATCAAGCATGCATTGAGGCATTTTCACAAACACTTGGTGTGCAATTTGAATTATCAAGCATAGTACAAGTAAACCCATTTCATGATTTCACCAATCAAACATTTTTGCATTCAACCAGGAGTACATTAATAGAAAGATAAGATAAAAGAAGTCATTCTATGGTAAGAATACAACTAATATATGGATTTCTAAAACACATACAAAATAAGCCCTAATATGCAAAAATGTACAATTTTAGAGCAAAACATAAATTCATGGCATGATGAACCTATCTATACAAATCCTATACCTAGGTTTAGAAATCCCCTACCTTAATCTTTTAAGTAGTGGTAGAAACCCTAACTTTGTTCTTGTTGATTTTGGCTAAAATCTCTAAAATCTCCAATTCTAAAGGTGTTTATAGGTGGAGTGAAGCTTGTTCTTCCTTCAATCTTCCAAGAGAGAGCTTCAATTCTTGATAATCCTTCAAGAATCTCCGAAAGCCCTAATTTTTCTCCCTCTTTTCTCTCTTTTCTCTTCCTCTCTTAATCTCCCTTTCTCTCTTTTACGTAAATGCTTGTGTGTGTTTTAGATGTGTAGGGATTTTGTCTTTATAAGCCAAAAGTAAGACAAGGGTTGAAATTTCCTTTTTGCCCTTCATTGTTTTCTCACTTTTCTTTTAAATCCCAAGCCCTTTTTAGTCTTTTCATTTAACTTTTTATTTTCTTAATAAATTTTACATTATTTTTATTATTATTATTTTAAAATCTTTAAATTAAAATTTTTTTTTGGGTCTTTACATATTTGTTTCTTGATATTTGAAAGCTCTCGTTCTTGAAAGCAATGAGAACCTACAAGAAAGGGAGTTTTCCTACTTCCTCACAATCTCTTGGTTAATCACACATACACCATCTCAAGGATCAACATTTGGCATCATATGTGAGCCCATCCAATTCTAGCACACCCACATAAGATTTCAATAAATTATTGAGAGATTTTCAAGCCAAACATGTATCTAAATAAATGTGGTCGTATATAACTCAAACTTCATGCAATCTAACATTATTATAATAGTTCTATACGAATGTTTATTAATGAAATCACACCACGCTCAATAGCATACAAAAGACGTAACTAATTCTCATCCCAAGTCTTTTTCTCATATGTGTTCTTTTTCACAATTCCAATATCTCAATCCACACCACAAACGGTGCTCATTAACATCAATATTCTCTCAAATCTCACACCGCTCAAGTAGAGTCAATAATGTGCATATCAGCATCATTCATATCAACAATGTGCATATCAGCATCATTCATATCCACAACAATACTAACAACTATTAGAGAGGATATATGATTTAACGAATAAATACGGGAGTAACATCAGTCATATATATCCATGATAGAAACATAAATCATGGTAAACATCAACAGGGAAATCACATCTATTTCGTACCATCATGTAATTATCCAACATCGTAACATTCAATATAACAATCACATCATACTGATAATGTAATGGCAAGGTATCAAATGATATAGATAAACATATCATGTGAATAACATAACAAGTATACACATTAGGACATTGTCCTAGTCCCAATCCTCACTCCACTACAAAGAAACACTACTTGTGTCTTTCATAATATTTGTCAATTGTTTTACATATTTCCTGTTCTATTCCTAGGATCACCTTGGCCCAAAGCACTAAGGTATCGTATCAAGTCTTACGGTTCTCTATGTCCAATTACTCTTTAACCTACACCTCGAGTGCCTATTTACCCAAACAGATATCAAAAACATGTTTCTGGGTGTCAAAAACCCTAAAAAAGTCCTATGGTATTGTTTCTAAATCACTAGACTGTCTTTTAAATCCATAAGGGCACTTTCATAATTTACCAAAAAAGTTACACGTCCACCGAGATGCCGTCTCTCAAAACCGACCTTGGAATCGGATCCAGAAGATCCAACAATCCTAAAGATGTTCTCTTTATATTTTATTGAGGTTTCCAAGTATCTATTCCATGTCTAGGAGCATTTTAGTAATTTCACATTTTCATGTGGGACTATCCCGACTCCTTATTTCATTTTTCTGATATCATGTTTGAGTCCTTAGCATCCAAAAATATTGAAAACGCCTTTTTCAGATTTTAATTCAATTTTCAATTGCTAAATATAGGTCCAAGGGTATAATCATCATTTTCTCACTTTATGTGGGACCATCATCGGGTCCCAATTCATTCAATCTAATCATATAATTGAACCTCGGACATCCAACAACTTTGGAATAACCCTTTCTGAATTTTAATTAGCCTTTAAGTTGTTTAAATTATCATTAGAGGCATTTTCTTAATTTTTTCATATTCATGTAGGACCACCCCGGGTCCCCAAATATCCAAATCAACTCCGCCGAATATCTTACATTTTAATTGGATTTATATTTAATTTTATAAACAGGCAGCCTTTTCGCAATTTCTCTAAAATTAGTTCACCGGTTTGTAAATAACTCAAATAAGTCAGCCTCTTTTCAATTTTTGACATTTCAATTTCTCAAACCTCTAACCAAATAGGCCAAATTTGATTTTTATCCCCAATTTCCAGAATAGGGTTATCCCTATTCTAATTTCAATTTTGAGAATTAGGTTTCACACATTCTTGAAACCAAACAGACCCTTAGGCCTAAGCTCACTGTACCAGACCCATGATCTGACCCGACTTAGTCCACAACCCATGACCTGACCCGATTGACCTGTTGACTAGTGAACGGTTGACTTTTGACTTGTCAACGCCAGAATAGTAGCCGCCGCCAACTAACTTCCAATCATCTTTTCCGGCGATTTCGCCAAAACCCTCGCCAGAACTAAAATTTTTTTCTTATTTTTTTTCTATTTTTTTCTCAAGCCATTTTAATCCCTCTCTTACGCGTCGTTACAACCATTTTGGGTCAAGTTTCAAGGTTCCACAACATCCCAAAGGAAGAACTTGATTTTTCGACGACTAAGAACTTATGCCAATCTCCTACTGTCCCGACCTCCCATTTTCTTCGAATCATCTCCAAATCAAGTCTAGGTTCACACCCAGCTGTCCCAATGAGGTTTTGAAGTTGATTCTAGTGAATAACGAGAAATGCATTTTGGTTTCTCTCTTTACGATATATATATATATATATCTGTATGTGTGTATACAAGCACACACCTCAACACACTGTCACACACACACACACATATATATATATGCCCATACAAGTTCTGGTAGCTAAGAATTCAACCAAAAGGGTTTCAAAATCCTTACCTCTTGTCCCCATGCCTCGGTTTCTAGAAAGAGAGTAGAGAGTGAAAGCTTCACCCAAACTCCCATGGTTGCCACACGCAAGTTCTCCCCTCTCTTTCTCTTTTCCTTATCTTCTTCTTCTTTATTTTCTTTTCTTCTTCTTTTAGCTTTCTATGATTCACATAGTGTGTGCGTTACACACACACACCCAAACACATACCCATTGATATACACACACAGTGTATCAAGCACGCACACACAAACCTACTACTTCTCTTACCCTCACTCACAACACACACACATACTCGGTTACACACACACACTCACACTCCTCTTACTCTTTTTTACTGATCACACACAACACACACCATGTGTACACACACACTCATGGTTTAGGGAGAGAGGGAGAAGATGTGAGAGTCTGAGGGGAAGAGAGAGAGAGAGAGAGAGAGAGTTGCTTGGGGGAAAAGAGGCAGGAAATCAAAAAATAGGGGAAAGAGGGAAGATAGAGAAAATGAGTTGTCCCATCAAGACATATCAACTGTCAAATTTGTCCCCTTAAGGTGTACCCTCACACACCATATCAAGCCTTTGCACCACCCTCATGTTGACATGCACCCGCCTTCTAGAAGCTTTCAGTAGCTTCTTGGATAAGCTTCTCACGCTTTTTGAGGCACCACGTGACCAGTTAGCCAACTGCAACCGCACACTAACCCGAATTAAAACTATCTTGGAATCACACTAAACTTAACACCCTAACTAATTCCGGTGCTCTGATTCCAAATATGTAATTTGTTTCCCAAAATTTCATTGTTCGGGTTTTCATATTTATTTGTGTCTTGTAAATGACTGTGTAACCCCGAGGCTCACACCAGTCCTAAATAAATTACCAAAAAATTTTTTTTGGCGTCATTGTGTCACACTAATGACTTCTCGACTCATTTTACAATTTATCTGACTCATATTTGATTTATCTCCAGTTTATCATTAGCCTATGCTGGCAATTTACCGAATTGCTCTTGATGATTTTTCGGGTCCTTACATCACAATCGTAACTATAAAGATTCCCTCCGTAGTCAAGCCTTCAAACACTTGGAACTAGTTATAGTTAAGGATGAGTGGCTATAACACCAAAGGGTTTAACACCATTGTTAACGTGGTAACTCTCGATGAGTTTTTCTGCATCATAACTTGTGAGACGTCCAAGGAGGCTTCGAACATCCTCGAGACTATCCATAAGGGTACGTCGGCGGTAAAAATGTTAAAATTACAAATTTTAACTTCTAGGTTTGAAGCCTTAAGAATGGAAGAATCAAAAACATTTTTTAAGTTTTATGCAAAATTGAGTGACATTGTCAACTCATCATTTAATCTATGAGAGAAACTAGAAAGAACTAAGATTGTAAGAAAAATATTGAGATCTCTTCATGAGAGATTTCAACCTAAAATAACTGCTATTGAGGAAAGTAAGGACGTGGACTCTCTCATTGTTGATGAGTTAGTTGGATGACTTCAAACTTTTGAACTAACTCTGAGGCAAGCAAAGAAGATGTAATACCCTTGACCTAATTAAAAAGTAATTAGTGTCAACTTAAAAATGTTAGTAGCATTAACGTATAATTATACTACGTTAAGTATTAGGAAAGAATGCTTCCTAAAATGTCCATAAACGACACAAGTTATGATAAGAAGACAAAGATCAAGAAGACTAGTACTAGTGACAAAAATAATGTTAGCTAGTAGCCAAAGAATTAATAAATAAAAATTAATTGAAGAAAACTTAATACAAGGTAATTAAAAGAAAGAAAATAGAAGGAATAAGAAAAAAAAAAAAAAGGCTCTTACCAAGACTTGAACCTTCACCTTGTACAAGGTTGGTACTAATCTCTAAAAACAAAGACCACTAAGCTACATGCACTTTTGTGCTATATTAGCCACATGAAAAGTATATAACATGAAGGTGTGTAGGGAAATTCAAAAAAAGATATAAGTGTCATCACCCTAGTGCACCAACACCTCAGCCAATCAAAATACATGCAGCTACCCTCAAGATACAAAATGCAGCCACAATATAGAGGAGCCCCAAAATCATACTTGTATCCATGAGTGTGGTTCAACTAGAGAGAGGAAGAGAGAGAAAGAAGAAGAAGAGAAGACCTGAGCTTGCTTGCATGTAAGGTCCCAAATGGAAGAAATTGAGTAGAATGAGAGGTCTAGAACTACTAGACCAACAGAGAGGAAAAAGAAGGAAAACCAAAGAAAGGGGAAACAACCATCAAACGGGTAAGTTTTCTCACTAGAATTCTTCTCACCAAATATTGTTGCTATGAGTTTTGATTAGCATAAAATGTGTGAAATTATAAGTAGACGGAAACGGAAATAAAATGAAGTTGTTTAGGCTAAAAAAAACCTAGATAACCGAGATACCTAAAAATGAGGAAAACTGGGTTTTCAACCCATGACACACTAAGCTTCAAACAAACCACTTGACTCAAAAGAGCATAGAAAATGGGACACAATGCGATTTAAAGCAACCAAAATGGTCAAGAGACCATAGAGGAAACTGGAGTTGCAAATGGGGGTGGATAATCGGGGTAACTAGATTTTTGGTTGATTCGGTTAACTTTATGAATGGTAAATTGATCGCTAAAGTCTTAGGATGAAAATAAAAGAAAAACGGGATAAAAAAAGTGCCTAAAATGTCATGAAATAGAACTATAACCCACTCACCGAAAAAAAAAAACTCACCGGAGCAAACCTGTAACCCCATGTTTTGACGTCCAAATCTTAGTGAAACCGAATTTTGACCTTGGATATGAAATTCTCATGAAAAAACAATTCGAACAACATTTGATTAGTCACCGAAAATGCTCGCCGACAATCGTTGTCACTGGAGAAAGCGATCGGCGCTGGCAAGGTCTTTGTTGACCAAGTCAACTGTTGACCAGGTGGTCAACGGGTTAGATCGGGTTGACCCGCTTAAAACAGATCCTAACTTAAATAAAACGACATTGTTTTGATTTAGAAAAGAGCTGACGTCAGTATGACGCGATGAACCCTTAAGAACCGATTGGTTCTCATCTAACCTAGACCGGTTCACTTGGTTTTCAATTAGGCTACACGGTTTACGGTTTTAAAGGTTCCTAAAATTACGTTTTGACCCCCAAACCTTTTTGTTAATTACGAAAAGACCCAAAAAAATAATTTTAAATTATTTTTAAATCCTTTTAAATTATAAAAAATTACCAAAACGCCCTTAAGCTAAAAATTAGCCAAACAAAAGCCAATTAAAATGCACGAATAGTCTAACCCAATATTTTTGGACATTCCGGACTCAATAGAGGAGTCCGATTTACGAAATCAGACCCCAAAAAATAAAAATGAAATAATTTTAATTGTGTCATAAGTGATTAATTAAGCTATCAATTGAACCTCGATGACTTTGAAAATATTTACCAAAATATTTTTGGACATTCTGGACCCAATGGTGAGATCCATTTTAAAAAATGAAGTCCCAAAAATATAGACACATGAAATGTAATAATTACCAATATGTCTTTAGTGACTCTAGAGCTAGTTAAATGTCAGAGAGGGTCTATTCTAACACTTTTTGACAATTCGAGCTCAATGGTAGAGTCCATTTTAGCAAACGAAGCACCAAAAAATATGACATGTGAAAGCGTAAAATTAAAAAAAAGCCCTTAGGCTTAATATAAGCTATAGATATGCAAAGTAAGATCCGAAAAAACCTAAACTGATTATTTTCAACACTCCGAACCTAACAGTGATGCCTGTTTGGGAAAAATAAGATCCGGTAACAAACTAAAAAATGATGAATACGTCCTTACGACTTAGTGAAGCTACCAGAAAAATATAGATGAAATTAAAAGACATATATTAATATTTTAAAGATCGCTTAGACTCAAAAATGATGTTCGTATAGGCAAACAATGAATCGAATGAAAAGAGACGTAAAATAAAAAATTACTAAAATACCCTTAATGGGAGAATAAGCTTCAAATGGGACCCGAGAGAAGGTATGTGGCTTGCCTTAGGGTTTAGTGGGCCACCGAATCCAAAAAATAGAGTAGGTCAGGGCTAATAACATCTAAGAGATTATGATTAAATAAAATCATATGTTTATTCAGATATTAAGTTTAGTTTAATATGTGATTTAGGATCACCAGCAAGGGGATAGGATAAGACGAGTATCAAGGCAAGTAGAGTAAGCAATTAAAGGAAGAATTGTGGACTCCCGACCACAAGTGAGTAATCTTGGACTTTGAAGTGGAGGTTTTAACTCCATGATTTCTGAAGTGTTTTGAATTCAAATACCTGTATTTACATGACTCGTAAACATATTACTTGTTTAATTTTCAAAATACTATCATGAACTGCAAATGTGCTTGTTTTAAATGCCAACTGTCTATAAAGTTCTTACTTCAGCATGCCTTTCTTAATTTCAAGATGTGTTAAATACCTCATTCAAAAATGAATATTTTTATTCCAGCCATGTTTAAATACTCTAAAAACTATGTTTAAATACTTTTGAAAGTTATGTTTAAATACTTCGAAAACTCTATTAAAATACTCTTAAAGGGTATGTTTAAGTACTCTGAAAGCTCTATTAAAATACTCTTGAAATTTATGTTTAAGTACTCTGAAAAACATCTATGTTGAAAAACATTTCAAATACTTCTTGTTTGCGAACTAGTAATGCAAGATAAGGAGCGTATAAACACTCATAATTTGTAATGTCCGGTAGAAGGTTTATCCCCCAAGTAAAATATTCTCTCGTGTTAGGTCATGTATTAATACAAATTATACTGACCACGTGCTAAATTTAGGTGTCCAAATCGATACGAACCCGTGTGAAAAGTGAAAAGATGTTACGTTCTGAAATGGTATAAGGTTTATCCCCCATTACTCTGAACATGATTTCTATATTCATATTTCATGATTAAAGGATTTATATTTTCAACTATAGCTAAAATTGAATCCTAGTGTTTTTCATTGAGAAATAAATGCTTTACTCGAATGCCTTGAATGCTTAGTGTTTTATGCTTCAATGATTTTGTATTCTGCGTTTTGAATTGTGCGAACAATTGATAGTTGTCACTTTTATAAACTCTCTTATACTCAGACCACTATCAGTTGAAAACCCACGACAGGGTACCAAAATTACTCACAAGATTTATATAAAGTTCACATTGATTTATTCATGATATGTACAAGTAATATGAAGGTGGGGGGTATGGGACCTACAGTTACAGTGAAGTACAAGTTCAGCAGTTAAGAGTGTGTGAGGTATGGAACTCACAATTAAAGTAAGCATGATGTTTAAAAGTGTGTGTAAGGTATGAGACTTACAGTTGATGCAAATACGAAGTTCAAAAGTGTGTGTGAGGTATGAGACTCACATTTGATGTAAACATGTAGTTCAGAAGTATGTGTGAGGTATTGGACTCACCATTAGACTATGATGAAGCTTAGATATGAACGTGGGGTATGGGATCCACAATTGATGTAATATTGATGAATGTAATATTAATGAATGTAATGTTTCAAATAAAAAAAAATTCTAGCTTATTGAGATACAAGAATGATCTATGTAACTTGTGTAAATTGTTTTCGCTGCAATAATGAATATGATGTGATGTATGATTTGAAATGGATTTTGTTTAATAACTTCACCCGCCTCCCTAATCCGTATAGGGTGGGTTTTGGGATGTGACAGAAGACCAAAAGTCTTACTTTGAAATCAACACCAGAAGAAAGTGAAAGGGATGTTGAAATTGACCCCGAGCCTATGAATGATGAGGATTTAGCTCTTTTTGTGATGAGTTTTAACAAATACCTCGAAAGTAGAATGCTTAACTCCAAGGGATCTCAAAGTTCAAGTAAAGGATCTTTTGAAAAATCTAACTCTTCAAAAGGTCAAGTCCAAAAATCTTCTTCTAGTGGTGATAGAATAAGACCTTCATCACAATCCACCTCTAAGCCAATTGAATGCTATTATTACCATAACTTTAGGCATATAGTTGTCGATTGTCGTAATAAGAGAAAAGGAAATTCACGAAATAGAAAGGCAATGAAAACATCTTTTTCTAAAGAAAATGAAAAGCAAGAAGAGGTTGAGAATGATGATGAAGAAGAAGAGGGTGATGAAAGTCAATTCTTGGCTTTCACAAGTGTCACCAATGTCCATGAAGGACCATCTTCCATTGAGGATGAAGATTATGAGGACATTAAAGACTTTGTGTCTAGTGATGATGAGGGCGATGATAAAGACAACATTGAGATTGCTTTCAAAAAATTATTCAATGAATCTATAAATCTCAAGAAGTCTAACATCAAGCTTATCACTAAGCTCAAGTCTTGTGAGAAGGAGAATAGTGCTTTGATAGTTTATCAATCTTAATTGAATCAACTAAATGAGGATAAATTGACTCTCCTAAATGAAGTTGAATCCTTGGAAAATGAGAGAAATTCATTGGTTGTTGAGGTAGGCAGACTTAAGGCTTCCTTAGTTGCTTTTGAGATTGAAAAGAATGAATTGAATTTCAAAATTCACTCTCTTAGTGAACAACTCACACAAGCTAGGAATGTCAAAGTCAATCTTGAGGATAGGTCGAATAAGCTTTCTAAAATTCTTAATACTGTCCAAATCAAGAATGATAGAAGTGACTTGGGTTATGACATGTTTGCGAAAAGGAACAAGCCCTCCACGTCCACTTCAAGTCAATTTCTCGCTCTCAAGTTAATTGTGTTTGTGTCTTCAAAATCTAAAAGTGTTAAACCACCAAAACGTATGAGGAAAACCCAACCTCAACCAAAGCCTCAAGCATATTCTTGCCCACTATTTCAATCTGGACCTCAAGCCAAATTTCAATCAAGATCATTTTATTGCTCTCATTGCACGGTTGAAGGGCATTCTAGGAGGAAGTGTTGATTTGCAAGAAAAGGCAAACAAAATCTCACTCTATGACCTTAGAACATAAATTGGAAATTGCTACCATGAAGTAACAAATGAATAATCATATTGAAAAATCAAGGAGCATGGCTCAAAGGATCATTCATATTTTCAATCTTGAAAAGCCTAAAGTAATTTTCCATTCCAAGGTTAGAGGTATGATCAAGACTCAAAAAGTTCCTCCTACTCCCAAAAGAATTGTAAGAGAAATTTAGGTGAGGAAGGATAAATTGAAAGGTCTTGAGAAGGAGTGTGCAAATCACACTTCACAATTTGCTTCTTCCTCGGAAAGAACAAATTCATCTTTTAAATGACTAAGTTTTTCTAAAGCAATTTAGGGATTTAACTCTTCACTCTTATCTTAGAGTCTCCCTATGAATTTCTTCATTACATCTTACTCAATTTCACTCCTTGAAAATCATCTTAAATAAGTTATGTTCTTTTCCATAGCTTAGGTGATTCTTAAGTTTTCTGTCCATTCTAGGTCTATGGATATTTTTTGTCTTTTTTTTTTTTCTATTTTTTGGATTTTTGACCCCTCATAGTTAGGTGCATTTTATACCTTTGTGAAGTAAATAATCCAAAAATATTTTTCTCTTGTTTTAAATTGCTAATAGTAATCCCATTTTTTTTTAAAAAAAAAGAATTGTATTAGGTGCATTTTAAGTGATTGAGTCTTGACTTGTGAACTTTAGACTATCAATATCTTCACTTAGTCTTTTTCACTTGGGTGCACACAATCTTTCAATTTACTTGTGATATCATAGGTGTTAGTCTTGCATATTTCTTGCAAGATATTTTCTTGTAGATAAGATGGGCTTAATGATTTTATGTTTTTATCAGAATAAGTCCATGGTTAGAAAGATTGACTTAGGGTGAAAAAATCAAAGGACTAAAAGTAAAAGGCTAAAAACACAATGGCACACACACACAAAAATTCAAAAGTGGAAGGAAATGGCTACCCTTGAGATAGTGTGTTTGCTAGCATTGGTAAATCTTTTGAAAAGAGCAACTTACTCAACTATGTGAAAGTTTCCTTTCAAAATATGAGTCAAGTGCAATTCAATTTGTAAATTTTTTCTTTTAATTTCAGAGGGAGTTTTGATTGGAAATTGTCAAAAATCCCTAGGTTTGTTAACTATGATTATTTTCTCTTATTGATGTGAAAATCAATCAACACCATAGATAGTCAACCTTGAGACAAAGAACATTTCATGGTTGAAATTAATGCATATGTCTAGCTACCATGATTGAGTAAGAATAGAATGAGCTTGTATGCATTTTAGTGTTTTATGATCATTTGAATGTATCGATGTTATTTAGAACACATTTACATCTCTCAAACTCACTCAACATGTTCTTCAAATTCAGATTTCAACTCAAAAACATTGGGATTATTTTTAACTTTAAAGAAAATTAATTTCGTCTTAGAGTTTGTAGCTAAAAATAATGTTTTTCATGAAAAACTCTAGTTTTTCCTTATTTTGCAGTTGAAAATATTCAATTTGTTCCTCATAGATTTAGGTGGTTCAACACATTTAGATTTTGAGGACACAAACACAACCGGCTTGAGAATGGGAGACTAAATTGAAGTGGATGTGATGGTTTTTTCTTATTCGTAAACATGTTATAACCCAAACCACTTTTACCATTCTTAATTTGGACAGTATTAAGCATTTTAGAAAGCTTATTAAACCTATCCTCATGATTGACTTTGACATTCCTAGCTTGTGTGAGTTGTTCACTAAGAGAGTGAACTTTGGCATTCAAATCCTTATTTTCAATCTCACAAGCAACCAAGGAAGCCTTAAGTCCTCATACTTCAACAATCAATAAATTTCTCTCATTCTTTAAGGATTCAACTTCCTTCAAGAAAGATAATTTATCCTCATTTAGTTAATTCAATAAGGATTGATCAACTATTAAGGCATTATTCTCCTTCTTACAAGACTTGAGCTTAGTGATAAGCTCCATATTAGACTTCTTGAGATTTATAGATTTATTGAACAGTTTTTTAAAGGCAATCTCAATGTTGTTTTCATTATCGCTCTCTTCATCACTAGGCACAAAGTCTTTGATGTCCTCATGATCTTCATCCTCAATAGAAGATGATCGTTCATAGACATTAGTGACATTTGTTAAAGCCAAGAATTGACTTTCATCACCTTTTTCTTTATCAGCGTCATTCTTATCTCTTTCATCCTATTCATCATCTTTAGAAAGAGATGATTGCATTACCTTCCTATTTCAAGAATTTTCATTTATCTTATCAGGACAATCAGCTGTTATATGCCCAAAGTTATGGCAATTATAGCATTCGATAGTCTTAGCTATGGATTGAGATGAAGGTATTCTTTTATCACCACTAGAAGAAGACTTTTTGGACTTGGCCTCTTGAAGTGTTAGAATTTCTAAAGGATTGTTTTATTTGAACTTTGAGATCCTAGGAGTTAAGGATTCTACCTTGAGGTATTTGTTAAACCTTCTAACAAAAATGCCTAGTCTTCATCATTCATGGACTCGGGGTCAACTTCAATATCCCATTCACTTTATACTTGTGTTAATTTCAAGGCAAGACTTTTGGTCTTCTTAACTTGTCTAAGAGTTAGTTCAAAGTTTTGAAGTGATCTAACTAACTCATTAACAACTAGAGAGTCCACATCCTTACTCTCCTCAATGGCAGTTATCTTAAATTGAAATCTCTCGAGAAGAGATTTCAATATTTTCCTTACAATCTTGGTCTTTTCAAGTTTTTCTCCTAGGTTGAATGATGAGTTGACAATGTCACTTAATTTTGTATAGAACTCGAAAAAGGTTTCCGATTCTTCCATTCTTAGAGCTTTAAACCTAAAAGTCAACATTTGTAGTTTTGACCTCTTTACCTCCAATGTACCTTTTTGGGTAGTCTCGAGGATGTCCCAAGCCTCCTTGGATGTCTAATAAGTCATAATGCGGCAAAACTCATCGGGAGTTACCTCGTTAAAGATGGCATTCAACCCTTTGGTGTTGTAGCCACTCATCCTTCACTCTAACTCGTTCCAAGTATTTGAAAGCTTGACTACGGAGGGAATTTCCGTAGTCGCGATTGTGACCGGTGTGGTCTAACCTTCTTAGATATCAAGCCAAACTCGCTCATCTACAGCTCTTAAAAATGCTCTCATATGAGCTTTCCAATAAGCATAATTTGAGCCGTCAAATAGAGGTGGTCGTGAGATCGATCCTCCATCTCTTAACCCTTCCATGGATTTCACTACTTAGGATATCAATCAATTACCTTTGAAAGAAAGCTCTAATACCACTTTGTTTGCATAGAGCGATACCACAAGGATATCACTTAAGGTAACAAAGCGTGAATTACCTAGAAGGGGGGTTGAATAGGTAGGACTTGAATTAAAAAAAAATTCTTTAAAGTTAATTACAATTCTTGGTTAAACACAAAAATGACACAATCAACAACAAATCACTCAACGTGATTAATCCAACATTTATGTCCTTCCACCAATGAATCCACCAAGAATCCACCAACTCACCATCCTATTCAAACTTTATCTAATTGATAAACTAAATTGATTTTATATGCAATTTTCACAATTCGAAGCAAAATCAAGTAAGCTATCAATTTTTTATATCAATCAATTTACTAAATTAATTTTTTTAATAAGTCTAATTAATGAACAATTATAGAATTATGAAAAAATCAATTTCTAAAATTAAGCGGAAGCAATTCAATTAAGCACAAAGTAAATTGAAAGAGGGAGAGAGAGAAATTGTAAACTGATTGATGACGGAGAAAACTACCAGGGACAATAATCCTTGGAGTAAAACTCCGAAGATGGGCTAATGCTCATGGAATGATTGCACTATGATGGAAAGTGAAATATAATAAATCTATGAACGAGCTAAGTACCTCTAGCTTCATTCTCCCCAATTATGTCTTCAAATTTCTCCCGAATTCTCAAGCTTCTCATAGCCAATCCTTCAAACAATCGGACTCCTCCACGGTCTCGGACTCCTTTGATCAAGCCGCTCAACAATCGCGAATCCTCACGACTTTGGTATCCATCGATCGCTCAACGCTGAATCCTCATGCTTGAACTCTATCTATCGTCAATAGTGAATTTGACGTGAACCAAAGCTCTTTATATCTGATTGGATCGTGTGGTGTGATAAAATTCGATTAATGAAAATGAGTAGAGATGATTATGAATGTCATATATGAATAATTTCTCACAAGGTGTCATGACTCGAGACCCACCCTGTGCGGATCTCGTGTCGTGCACCCGATCCGACACTATTGTCGAACCAAAGGTCTCAACTTGCTACACCATCAGTGCTACTAACATGCAACTAAATAACAGAAGACTTTAATAAATAAATAAAAGCTGCATGTGATATATGTATATATATATATATATAAGGTTCTCAAAATGCGGAATACAAAATTCTTAAACAACTATTCATCCCAACGACATGGATAACATGGGAGAGCTACAAGACTTGTACTAAATATTACACTACAACTTCAAAAGAAATGTCCACCTCTTAGCTATCAGGCTCTAGGGTTTGTTCTCGATGTCTGTGCCTGAAATAGTCAAAGTAGTATCTGTATGAGCTATGAAAACTCAGTAAGTAGTCCTTTGCTCTGCCATATGTACAAATGTATAAAAGAGTGCTAGCCAGTCAATGAATATGTATACTCAATATCGGATGATAGAAGTCAAATGATAAGGAAATGAATCTACTATGCTAACAATGTCGTACTAATACAGTCATGAGCTATATCAAGTATGAAATGTAAGCACTTAAGTGAAAGTTGTAAAGTCTCGTGATCATTCATAATAATATAACATGATCAAGCTATGAAATCAACAATAAATAATAGTGATATCAAAACTAAGAGATGCACTAGTGGGGCCCGAAAATCCCCTTGAGTTCATATTCAGTTCCACTCGGGCTATATAAATACTGTTCTGTATACAGTGTGATCCTACGTCCCATGCCTCACATAGAAACGTAGCAAATATTCCACTCGGAACCTGGACCCAAAGGTCATAAATAGCATCAGATGGAAATGTGACTGAGCACAAATCCGGCACTAATAATATATCGGGATCATGCTATCTTCCACGGAGAGTATAGTGGAATCATAACTAATTCTAGGCAATCTAACGTAACAGTTGTTTTCGAGGCTACGGTTACTAGACTACTTTGAATATAAATGTCTGGCCCTTACGGCCTTAAGTACAAGTGTACAAAAAGGAATCCATGCACAAGTGTACAATCATGATCGAGATATATATAGAAATCAATAAATGTTTCCCACATGATAAGCCAATATCAATGTGGCTAAATAAATACTGGTATGCATAGAATATAAATAGCAATATGTACAAGAACTATTGACATGGCTTGGAAAGTAACACATGCAGAGATTTGATTTTACTTACCTTTTACTATCTATAAAATAGAAGGATCTAGACTGCCTTCTCCTTGCCCTTCGGTGTTCCTAAGATTCATAAAATACATCTCAGTCTATCACTACATAAATCATACTATTCACCAAATTTTATGCCTCTATGTTATAAGTTCCTTTTTTACTAAAATAGACTCTACTATTGAATCTGGAACGTCAAAGAAGAAGAGAAAGGCTTTCGCAAAATTCAATTCGAACATCTGTGCTAAAAAGGGCAAAATAATTATTTTACACTTTTACGTGTCTTTTATTTTTTGGAGTCTCGCCTCGCAAAATGAACCTCACCATTCGTCTTAGAATGCCCGAGATAGTCAAAATACATCATTTACTTGTTAAATTTGGACTTCGTATTATTTAACTATTATTAAATTAATTTAATATTGTTATTATAATATATATATATATATATTTAGACAAAATATGTAACACGGGCTTGCCTGTCAACTTGGTTTGGGCTTAGGCTTCTCTTCCAATGGGTCTCAGGTTTGAATCGCAACGGCTGCGACTTTGCGCATTTTTTTCTCCATTTTTTGAAGCCAAACAGTGGCTAGTGACCCAATTCAGGGATAGGCTATCCCATCTCAATTTGTAATCCAATTCGATTTCTAAGGACTGTAACCAAACAATCCAAATTTAACTTTAATTTAAAATAACCAAAACTTGAAACAACGCAGTATCACTCCATTTAAGCACCAAACGGTGCCGTATTAGGTTAGCACTATTCACCATCTCCCTCGACATTCAGGCCGAGCTCTGGTAGGGTTCCGTCGCCATCTCCGACGACGGCAACCTTTTTCGGTGGTTTTTCATTGCTTTTTAAATGTTGTTTTCTTTTATTTTCTATATAGATTTCATTTCTATAATTTGTTTTCAATTTAATTCATTAGATCTTTATGAAATGGGCAAAAACAGTGGCTCCGGCCAACTGTAAATTCTCAATTTTGAAGATTTTCTTTCACTGTTTTAGCTTCTTTCTTTTACATTTTTCTTCCTGCATTATAGAGGATCTATTCCTCATAATTTAAATTGAGTTTTAAGCATAAAAACATATAAACCCAAATTATTTCCTTAAACCTGCAACTAGGTTTTTCTATCTCAATCATGCATCATTTTCTTTGATTTTTCTTGCTAATTAATCCTTATTTCATGCTCAATATAGCCCTACAATTCAAACTAAACAAATCATACTAGAATCATAAAACAGGTTTGATTTTCACTCACCTATTTTTCTGATTTCTTGGTGCAGTTTCTATCCTCCACTTCTGTTTCCTTCTTGGCTCAACTTCTGAACCCTTCTGAATCTCTCAGACTTCACAGTTTCTCACTTTGCCTTTCTTTGGTTTTCTTTCTTTCTATTTTTTTCTCTAACTCAAACGCACACATGTATGTATATATATATATATATACACCACAAATCGACTTAGCCCCTCACCTTTTCCCCTCGGTTCCTTCCTCTTTCTAGCCCTCTTTGTTGACTAAATTTTCTAATCTTTTTTGCTTTTCTTTTTTTCTATTTTCTCTTTTTTACTTTACATAAATATCCTATATGCATATATACATCATATATATATATATATAACACACAACACACACACACACTAGCCGACACACACAAACACACCCCACTTGCATGCATGCCTTTGCATGCTGCTTCCTTTCTTTTCCTTTATTTTTTTTCTTACACTTGTATATTAATACATGTATGTGTATATACACCATACTATGTATATATATATATAAATACATACTTCATACCTATATATATACTCATATATACATGTATATACTAGTTTCCAATCACGTATACATACACTGATATTTTATGGACTATGCATATGTGTGTACATATGTATGCATGGGAATGCATGCGTGCACGCATTACAAGGCATAGTTCTGGATTGCTCGGGCGTTGCCCGGCACTGACTGTATAACTGACACTATTCACATTCCAAAATCATACAGTACATATGATATCATGATATAGAGCTTAAACAACTCGGGTTACAACTGATAGTACACTACTCGACCCGGTCTACCTCGATTTACGTGTTAAACCCGGGTCAGGGTATTACACAAGGGCTTCAAGATCTATCAACAAATTAGCTCTCACAATTTGAGACTTTTTTACTCTATTTTTGGCTGTTTTAAATCGTATTTTCACCTATTTTTGCAAAGAGCTTGATTGATCGCCAAATAGCAAGAAATCATATTATAAATTTGTTTATCGCCTAGGGTTCGTTCGAACGAACAAGGAACGAATATCAAACGAGTACAACTCTAAGGTTGTAGCAACTCATTTGATACAGAGTTCAAACGAATGAAAATGAATGAGAACGAACTTCTTTATTGTTCGTTCAAACGAGTCAAGCTTCGTTAGAACGAGAAATAGTAAGTTGCTCATTCTTTGCTTGTCTTGTGAATTGAAATTTTTCCTCAAGTGTTTTAAAGATACATTTTGGGAGAATTAGTTCACAACCACAAGTCAATCATATACATGATGATAAAATCATATCTATATGCAATGTACGTATGATGTGAGTGTGTGAGATCTAAATAAACTGCAAAATTTTATTTTACCCTTCGAGAACCAAGTCGACCGGTAGTGATACACGGTAATGTCTCTTAGACGAACTTAGAGAAGAACGAGCATTAAGGTACTCACTCATAGGACTTATGTAAGGATTACACACAAATCACGTTTTGTCTAATTGTAAAATATAGATTGATGATGATAATAATAATAATAATAATGACGATACTAATAATAACAAAAAATTGGATTAAGAAATTAAAAAAATTAAGTAAAATGACTAAGAAGGACATGAAAATTAAAAGGAAGGAAAAGAAACAATGGAGGGTAACAAAGAGTTTTCACCCCTTGTCTTACTTTTGGCTTTATAAAATCAAATCCCTACACACCCAAAACACACACACATTTACGTAAAAGTGGGAAAAAGGGAAAGAAAGTGAGAAAGAAAAAAAAAAGAAGGAAAAAGAAAAATTAGGACTTTGTGGGAATTCTTATAGAATCATCAAGGCACTTAAGAGAATTTGGAAGATTTCTCAAGGGTTAGGGTTTTGGCACACCAACTTCCGAGCTTGAAGTTAGGATTTTGAAGAATTCAATCAAGAACAAAGTTAGGGTTCTACCACAACTTGAAGAAATTGAGGTAGAGGATTTCTATACCTAAGTATAGGACTTGTGTATATAGGTTTACCATGCATCTATCTCATCCCTTGCTACAGGATTGTTCATTTTTGCATAATTGGGCATATATTGTTTATACGTTGAAATTCCTTGTCTTACTATCAAACATGGTCTTGGTTGAATGTGAAAAGAATTGCTTGGTGAAATCATAAAATGGGTTTACTTGTATGATACATGATATTATAAATTGCACACTAAGTGTTTGTGGAAATATCTAAATGGGTGTTTTATGTGAATTTATGATGATTGAATGAAATTACATAAATGGTTAACTATCTTGATGAATCTAACATGAATTATGTATATGAATGTGTATGATAAATCCTTGAAAATATGAGAACAGAAACTTGGAAAGTAATGAATATTAGGCTAGACTTGGGGCACATCAATTGTGTGATCTTGAGCGTGGTGAAATTGCACTTACCTGGGGTTTGATTTGGTGTTCGGGATGATGTCTCACATAATATTGTGAGTCGTAAACTTATGCGAGTGGTCGTATGTCTCCATCGGGTTAATAGCCCGTAAAGCACACAAGCTTACCGAGGGCCAACTAGGAATATAGTCTTGGGATTGAAACTTGTGAGAATGGAATGGAAACTTTGAATAATTGAAAGAACTCAAATGAATGAAATCTTTAGTTGTGGAGTTTTGTATATTGTTTCATTTGATGATGCTTCCTTTTGCTGGTTATATACTTTAACATGTGAAAGCTTAGATATTCTTTTAGATCCTTGTTTGTTGATGATGCATGCTTGATGAGTACTTGATTGTTACTACACGTGCACAAGCATACATATGGGACCACACGTTCTTATCTTTGTTTAGATTTTCCTACCAGGGTTGTTATACTAGCCCCTACTAGATGCAAAAATCCTTTAATTCTATTTTTGGAAGACTTCACTTTTGTGTGTACTTGGATGATCTTCCACATGTGGGAGCATGTATTCACTTTCATTTTTGAACAATCTTGGACATGTGCATATTTATAGTAAGGCATGTGTTTACGTAATACTTAAATGTATATAGACTAGCAACACAAATGACAATGTAAGCTAATGTCAACTTCTTCATGTATGTCTCATTTTCTTAGAATGACTTGTATATATACAATTGCTTCACTAAAAGAGCACATTTTTGTAAGATAACTTGTTTTGAAATGGAAATCGAGGTGAAGATGTAGTTGTAAATTTATTTCATAGGTTTCAGAAGTTGAAAGATATGAAACTTGAATCTTAAAATTATGAAGGTTGTATTATGATAGATGAAGATGATATAAATTGTTCTATGAATGTTAGACTATAAATTTAATATTGAATGAATTGAATTTGGATGTTTAAGGCACTTGGAAAATAGGTTGAATTGATTAAAGGAGGCAAAATAGAAGAGTTTTTCGAAGCAGGTCAGAGTAGGAGCCAATCGGCACCCCGTGAGTGCCAATTGGCACTGTGAGGTGGAAAACCCGCCTCTTAGTGTGTCGATAGACACTGAGGGGGAGGCCTGACCACTTATCTGTTCCTTTTTTCAATTTGACTTTCAGACATAGTTATTAAACCCAGCTCGGCCCGGTGGGTCAACCTGGTGATCCGAGACCGGTTTGGCTTTGTCATTGGACCATTTAAGGGTGTGAGCTAGTAAAAATTGGTTAACCCGATCAGTTTCATGGTTAACCCAGTGAACCAGATGGGTTTGTGTGAATCAGTTGGGTTGCAAATAATTACAAAAAAATGACTTAATAACCCAATTTTAAGTAGTTTATCCTCACGAATGATATTAAAATACCTCTAAAATATATTTAATATATTCATTAGGTGTTTTTATTTTTTATTATCATGCTTATGTAATATTTAACTTGAATTTGAACAATAAATTTATACTTTAACTATATTTTAGAAATTAAAATAAAGAATGATCATATAATATTAGAATTTTTTTGTTCAATGTTAATTTATAAGGTATAACAATACAATAATATGTTATTTAACATGTTACATTCATATTTTATTAATCTATTTTGATTTATTCTAGGATATACTTTAAAATATATGTTTAATATTTTAAAATATTTTTTTAATATTTTAATAATATGACCGACCTAACCAGTTGACCCACTGGTTGAATTAGTGACCCATTGACCCGGTCCCTTTATCGAGTGGATGTTCGGGCTGAGTTTAATAACTATGCTTCTAAACCACTCTTTTGTCACCCAATTTGTTTCGTATGGACTCTTAAACATAAATAAAGATATTTAAACTCATTTACTATCCAATTATCTCATTTTAAGGTGACTCGGAATGAGGTCACACACCTCACTCCAAGGCTTCGTTGGTTTTGGGGCGTGACATTATGGTTTATGAAATTTATTGTAGATATGTGCAAGTTTAGTCGAATATCTCATTTCTGCACAAATTTTGATTTTTGGCAAAGAGAACTCCAAAATTCAAGACACCCTCCCCACATTACATGCGCACGTCATAAGTACGAGGAAGTAGCTGACACCAAAAACACACCAATGGGCATGGATGATAACAACAACATGGTTTACTGGTCTTTCTTTTTCGGTCCCAAAGAGATAAGAGCCATTCGATAGCATATCCCTCAACATCTTCATACCTCATCCATATTGGAGGTGTTTACGACATGTCTATGGAGATTTTGCACAATTTCACTTCAACTAGACCCAAAAGTATAGTTTGCATTTCATATATAACTAATGCGCACGGTAAGCATGTTCTGCACTTGCCTTTTGGATACTATGGCAATGCATTTGCATTCCCAACGACACTTTCAAAGGAAATAATGCTCAGTATAACCCCATTGGGATATGCTCTAGAGTTGGTAAAGAAGGCAAAAGGTCAAGTAATTGAGGACTATATAAAGTTAGTGGCAGATCTTATGGTTATCAAAGGTCGACCTCTGTATAGAAGAAGGTAGAACTATATTATTTTGGATACAACACGTCTTAGGTTTGACTAGATCAATTTTGGGTGGGGGAAGCTGATATTTGGTGGCCCTGTTGGGGCTATTTCTTTGGTCAGTTTTTATGTTCTTTTTTAAGCTTTCACATTTTAACTGTTAGTAATTGTGAAATTATTTCAAATGTCTTTGATTCATATAATGAGTTATGCGATATAAAAAAAAGGTTAATTCAAATAAATCAAAGGTTTTTTTGTCCACTATTGTTCTTGTGAGTTGCAATGCATCCTTTGGATCTGCCCCAAAAATTGTTTAAATTGGTCGAGCACTAAATATATATATATATGTATATTTATATATATACAGACACACATAGTATACATCTTTGTTATCGAACAGGGATTGACATTGTGCCAGAGGTATTTGGCTTTGATTGGACTTCCTCACAATATCAAAATGAATGAATATGTCTTCATTGCTTTGTTCTCCCTTGGCCTTCATCTCCTTTCTACAACTGAGAGCCAAATGAGTAACCAATAAAGTTTGTTTCAATATATATTCAATAGTGGGAAATGACTTAAGAGCCTTTGGCCTATGCACACGTGATATACGTGTGATCTAATTTCGTCAGAATTGTTGATGGCATTTGGTGATTGGGCCACATTGCAACTAAATAAAAAACTATAGGGTTCAATGTGTCGAAATTAAAAAAATAGGGACGAAAGTGACACTGACCCCAAACTACAGGGGTGAAAAGTGCAATTTACCCATTATTTTTATAGTATATTCAACTATAATTTTACTTTATAAACTTTGACAGGTCATTGGGTTAGGTAACTTTTTATACCATTTCAGGTTTATCTGGGGGCTTACTATATTTTTTGGCTCATATTAATTTGGATATTGGAAATTTATCTATCATGAATTTAACTTATATGGATATTAATTTAGATTTGAGTTGGCGATGTAGAATGAGATTTTAATTTGGTTTTATATGAATGGATGAGTTTTAGTATAAGATATCTTATGTGTGGATAGATGTATTGAATGTTTAGTGAACTTAAATTAGTAAATGCATTCAAAATTTTATAGGAATAGGTTAAAATCATTTTAAAAGTGATTATTTTAGAGTCGTTCGGCCATAAGGACAAATGAAAGTGCAAAATTATCCTCTAATCCAAGTATTTTAGTGATACAGAACTAAGTCCATATTTTACTCTTTAGTTGTTTAGTTATATTATTATTCTCTTTTCTTATTATTTTAGTTGCTTGGATTGCAGGAACGGAACTCATGCTTTTAAGCTAATATTGCTTAAAAACACCCAATCCCCAAGCTAATGCCTTTCTGAATCTTTCTCCTTTTTCGTGTTTTTGTTTGTCCAAACTACACAGCCCATTCCCTAAGACAAAAAACCCTTATAGAGATTACCAAAATGTTGCACCTATAAATATGGGAACATTCCCTTAAAGACGCAATACAATTTGATTTCAAAAACAAAAGAAAAAAATGGCAAAAATTACGAAATTTCCTATTTTATAGGATAAAAAACAAAATCAATGCTTGTATCACTCAAAAAATACTTATTCTAAAAAAATATGAATTTTCACTTGGTAACAAATAGATTAAATGTAGAGAAAGGGAAAATAAAATGTTACTTTTCTTTAGTGACAAGGAGTTTGAGTTAGGATAAAATTTTACCTTTTTTACCCTAACTCAATAGAATATGAACATAAGGTAAAAATTTACCTATCTGGGAAAATTTACGTACATGAACGTAAGGTAAAAAATTTACCTACCTGAAAAAAATTACGTAACTGCAAGAACCATAACTAAAATGTAGAACATAATTATGGCAAAATTCAAATTTAAAACATAATATGTATAATATCTTAATTGGAGTTCATTGAAAAAAAATCTAGAATGAAAATGCTAAAAACAAAATAGAAAGCGTAAAAACAAGAATAAAAAATGAAAATGAAAAACAAAAACCGAGAACAAAAAAAAAAAAGAAAACTAATTCAAAAACAAAATGCTTTCTATAAACAAAAATGGAGCATCAACAACCTATATGATGAAGATTGAAGGCGACTAATGGTAATACAACATAAAAAAACTCAGTTCAACGAATGGGGATGATAGTGTATGATGAAACTCTCATTTTATTAATAGTAATAATCATATGAAACTAACTTTATATGCAATAACATAATTCAAAAAAAAAAAAAAATCATTCCATGTTGGATAAACTTAAAAATCTTACCAACAATAACATAAACAAAATTCAAAATTCAAATAAAAAGAAAATCATTCCATAACAGATAATACTGAAAAAAGCTTTCCAAAACTAACGCAATCACCAAATCATTCCAAAACAATAGAAAACAATACTAAAAAGGGTATATTAGTAAACAGAAAAATATATAATTCATGGCATGTAAGATTGGTGGACCTACTTATAAATAAATAATCACTACATGTCCTTTATACCAAAATGTAACTTATCATGTATTTATCAATAATTAAATGACTATACTAGCCAACAGGGAGTTTCTACTAATTAACTCATTATTTTAAGCGATCATTCCTACGATTAGATGTATATTAGCGGTATATTTTTTTGCTATATTTTATGGCGATGAATAATTACCACAAATGATATACGCCACAAATTCTTTTTTGGTGGTTAAACAAGTGTAACAAAATTAAATGATTTTAGTGGCGGTTGTAGAACACGGACCACATTTTAGCAGCGGTAAAATAATTATCACAAATGATAAATGCCACAACCCTTTTGCGGCATTTAAAAACATTGCCATAAAAACAAATGGTTTTCACGGCAGTTATAGAAATGGCATAAAAAGTTTCATGATTGTGGCATTTCATAAATGCCACTAAGCAAAGAGGCTTTAGATGCAGTTATAAAATTGCCACAAAATGTAGTCTATTAGCGGCACGATGCATTTTGTTTTAACAACAAATCAAATCGCCACAAAAAGCGCCGCAAAAAAATTATGATGGAGGCATTGGTGTCAAAATAAGAGAACGTCGCAAATGTATTTAGCGGCATTTTTTTTCACCCTTTAGCGACGAATGCTAAACGCCACGAAAGGCCTATTTTCTTGTACTATCGTTAGGCCTGGAAAAATAGATGGGTTGAAAATGGGTCAGGTTAAAACGGGTTGAACCTATATTTGACCCGCAATTAAATGGATAAACTACGGATTGGGTTATATACGGGTCGGGTCAACTCGAATCCAACCCGTTATTTTTTTTCACCTAATATAACACAATGCATTAATTATCTTACTTGCAGCTTTAGGATTTCAATGCGCAAGGTTTATGATTTATGAATAGTTTAAGAATTCCAATGCATTCCACATGGTTTAGGTGTTAGTTCATTGGTCGGTTTAATAAAAAATTGTCCGATTTAACCGGTTCACACCGGTTTAATCCAGGTTAATTGCAAAAATGATCCAAACGAAATACCGAACCGGATGGGAGTCCGGTTACTGGTTGAACCGGTTGGTCCAATCCAGTTCTGATAATTATGATATATATATATTCTTATACTATTTTGTTCTTTTCTAAATGGAGATATATATATATATATATATTCTTAAACTATTTTGTTTTTTTTCAATTTTCAACCTGCCAAACACTCATATTCAACCCGTATTGATCCGCTAAATTGACGGGTTCTTTATTACTCAATCCGTTTATGACCTTGCTAACTAAATGAGTTATCCATAATAGTTAATTAGTGGACATATTATGGTGAGTTGATGAGTTTGGGTAATATTTGCCGCCTCTAACTATCGTATATTACAAGTTTTACTTGAAATTTACTTATATTCATATTTTATTTTTATTTTTATTGTAGATTAGGATATTAAATTATTATTTTTACGCTACGTTTGAATGGGGGATTTGGGGAAGGATTTGAAGCTAAAACTGGAATTTAGAATTCGTAGTTGTAAAATCCTTTGTTTCAATAAATTTTTTTGTTATAAGTATTTGGAAACAGAAATTAATATTCTTGGAACTAATATCAAATTATGTATAAAGATTTTTTTTGTAAGTAATAAACTAAAATGTATAGAAAATGCTTAAGAAGGACGAATCAATGCACAAATGCCAAAAGATTATAAATAAATATTTCTTGTAAATATTATAATTAAATTTTCAAATTTGTATCATTTTTAACTAATAAAAATATAGGTAGTAGTAATTATTATTATTATTTTTTTATAGTTTTTATAAAATTAAAGATGATTTTATTAATAAATTTTAAGTTGTCTCCATTTAAATAAAATATTGTTTCTAACACATGTCACCGTCGTCACATGAATAAGTTGTTTTTGTCATCAAGTGAGAAAATTCTTAAATGGAATCGACACTATAGCTAGCTGTATGCCTTTGTAATAATATCATATAATATATTTTATGATTCATTATTTTCAATGAAATATTGTATACATATTAAAATATTATTAGAAATGCATATTGTATCGGGTCCACTAAAAATGCCTCATTGACGGTTATCGTAGGGTGATGAGAATGAGAAAAAGGATTTGCCTTATCACTGAAAGATACAAAGTCAAGAGGACTCAGCAGTAAATGCGCATCGCCCCACTGATCGGTAGTTTTGTTCCCAAAAAAATCTTAAACTTGATCTCTTTTTAATTTTATTACGTTAATTATACTGTCTACATCATTTTAATTGTGAAAAAAGTATTGACTACAATATAATTTTCCGAAAACCAGCAAGTCAAATGTAATTAATATTAACCCTTGCCCCGATCGGGTCTTGTGAGTTTTCTAAAACCCGCTTCTACATTGCAATATGACCCATGTCTCTCTCTCTCTCTCTCTCTCTCTCTCTCGTCTTTTCTAGGTTTTTTTTCTCCCCCCCAATTGCGACACAACAAATACACAAGTATATCTATCCCTAACTAGGGTTTCCTCCAACTCTTCTCTCAACAGAATCACATCAAGTGCAATAGATTTGCCCCAAGGTAATTTCATCTGATTCCCTACTTTCAACCGTAATGCATCTCTTATTTGTCTTCTGATTGTTCTACTATTTCCCTTCTTCCGAAATCACCTTTCTGTCAGGCTACTGAGAAAGCTGCCCATAGGAATCGAAAATTTTAAATATCCTTTTTTTAAAACTCACCTCATAAAGGGTTTATTGCGTTTGAGTCAATTCCTATATTGGTTTACAATGACATCATGGAAGTGCTTTGGTAGCAAAAGCTGAATTTTTGACTACAGAAACAAAGAAATTAGTTCTGGGATGCTATCTGAATGATGCTTTAGTAGCTTAGATAGAGTTCAGGATTGATTTTGTTGTTCCTGTCGTCGTTGTTGGGTTACTTTTTTGGTTGTTCGGAACACTTTCAGTAAAGGTCGGAGGGGTTCTACGTTGCTCTCCCTCCCCTAGTCGCCCCCACATTGATAGTAATTAGAATTCACGTTCAATTTTTTTAGAGTATTCCTGGTGGTGTTTTGCTCATGCTTGTTTAATTTTATTGATGTTTATAGCACTTGTACTATTCACTGGGGATGTAAACAGCCTGCATGCATTTTTTCAGTTCCGAGTCTATGTAAATGACGTGGGTGTTACTCATTTTTAATGCTAAGCAGAATATTTACTTTTATCTGATTTTTTAAAGCAATTTCCTTTTAGTTCCATTTTTTCTGAAGGCTATCTAATGCATTAAAGTAATCAATATATGAAATCTTTTTATTGACAAGTAATTATAAAAAAAAAAACCATTTACAAGTGCAGAATGGTAATTTATTTTAAATTTTTATTTATCCCTAGTTAGTAGATTATTGAATGTAGCTGGTGTAAAATGCTCATGTTTATTTCAAAGGTTTTTGGTCTCTTTTTCACCACTATAGTTTATCATTCCTTTCCTCTTGTGCTACACAGATTAGCACATTTTCACGGACTTAAGCTCTTTCTGTTTTTTTTTTTTTTTTTGGTTTTGTTTTTTTGTTTGATTATTTTTTTATGCAGCAGGCGAGCATTGTGTATAGGAGGACAGAAGAGTTGTCATGGAACTTATTATCTTGTAACTTATTCAACCTGATCTCCCATAGACAGCAACTATTATGCCCAGCATGGAAGCTGAAAATTCAAATGTTTCACGAGCTGAAGAAATTAAACTCCTAGCTAATGAGGCATTCAAAGGTAGTGATATTTTTGTTTCTTTAATTTAATTAGCTAGGCAGTGCATTATTCTTCATTCAATTGATTAATCCAGTTTCTTGAAGCTGCATACTGATCTCTCTCTTATTTTGTTTTTCTTCTTCTTCTTCTTATTTTTTGCAATCTGCTTGATTCTCAATTAGTAGGTTTAATATAAGCATGATATAGAAATACTCTTTCCTTTTTTTTTGCTGAAGTGCTGAACAATCCCTTAATTGAATACAGTCATAAATGTCCTTTGCTTTTATTGTTGCTTTGCTGCCTTTTTAAGTTTCTCCCTGTGCTGCTGTACTAACCATGTTGATTTTTCTTTTCAGCTCACAAATATTCTCAATCTATTGATCTATATACTCAAGCAATTGAACTAAATAGTCAAAATGCGGTATACTGGGCAAATCGTGCATTTGCTCACACTAAACTGGAGGAATATGGTAGTGCCATACAGGATGCATCAAAAACTATTGAAATTGATCCAAAATATTCAAAGGCATGGTTTGCAATCTGAAATCTTTGAGGCCCATGCATCTTAAAATTCTGAGATTGTTTTTTGATAGTTTTTAGTAGTTACAGGGTTATTACAGGCGAGGTGCAGCATATCTTGCAATGGGGAAGTTCAAAGAAGCGCTAAAGGATTTTCAACAGGTAATTCATTTTATAATTTTTGTAAAACTTAGGTTCATTTTAGTAAATTAAATCTTAAAGTTTTTAATTTATCGATCTAAATAGTAGTGATACTTGTAACTTCCATGTAGAAGCTCACTTTGTTGAGTATCTTCTCTGTCTCGAACATTAGATTGTTATAATTGATAATACATTGTGGGTCTCTCTCTCTCTCTCTCTCTCTCGCTCGCTTGTTCGTGGGTTAAGCCTTTTTCAATTCAGTATCTTTTTACTCTTTATCTCTCATTAAACCATTTTAACACATTAATTGTGTTTTAAGACTAGAATTTGTATTTGAATCTTACGTGCTTATATTTATGAAAAGGATTATATTTTCTTTTTATATCAAATTTTGTCAATTCCTTATTATTATTTTTCATCCTTGTATGTACTTAATAATTTTTTTTTCTGTAATCCTCATGTGTGTGGCTGCATTGGTATTTGTATATGCTTTTTTGGGTGTAATGTATCTTTATATGCATATGGGCACTATAGGGAGTTTATTGAAGCGCATGGATAGACACATGGTTCTTCCTATCATAGTTTGTCAAGGCTTGAGCTATATTGTTTTACTAAAATAATTCCTTGCCATGTGTCAGAGAAATTTAATCTAATGTCTTGTTTGATTGAAGACCTAACAGCTGGCTTAAGCTATATTGTTTTCTTAAAATAATTCTCTGATATTATAAATACAACTATTCCTGATCTGATGGCATTGCACTGATTATATCAGGAACGAGTTCACAGTTCTGACAATCTTTGTTTTTGTCAAATGGGATTCCAGTTCAGAGATCATTCTGTGGATAATCAGAAACTTTACATCTGTTAAGAGCTAAGAAGCACGGACACTCTATTTTGGCTCACGTGTCCGTGTCGGACATGTGTCAAAAACCGACACTCTCGGACACTTCCCGGACACGTGTCCGGACACTTGAATCATGGATGTTGATGATTAAATGAAGAAGTTTTTTAATTTTTATTTATTGACTTTATTATTTTAATATCTTAATAATATTTTTTAAATTTGTGTATTTTTATTTCAAGTTTAATTAAAATAACATTAGGCTTTTATTATATGGTCATATAAAAAATATAAAAAATTTATATATATTCAACGTGTCCGTGTCCTATTTTTTTTTAGAAATAACGTGTTTGCGTGTCCGTGTCATGTCGTATCCGTATCCCGTGTCCGTATCCGTGCTTCTTAGGTTAGGAGACTATATAGACCATGTAAATAGTTCATTCATCTTCTTCATCATCATAAGAGTATGATAAAGACCCAAAATAATAAGGAAACAATGCAATGTCTGGTTTCTACTGTAGCATGTGGTTTTTGTGGGTGGATTACAGTCTGATCCAGCTCAATTGCTCTTATTAGAAACCCTTCTTATATGGCAGGTGCATGCTACATTTTGCATGCCCTTGTACAATGTGATCACTTGAAACCCTTGTATTTCATCTAGGCAATAGCCGCCCCACAATTTTTAACGTGTTAAAACCAATCTTAGCCGCCCTCTCCTTACCTGTTAAAAACAATATTAGCTGCCCCTTCTTTCTTTTCTTGTCACATGCATTTTGTATGCCTTTCCTCCAATGTACTCTTTATGCATTCATTAATGTCATGTGTGGCAAAATTTTTGGTGATGTGCTAATCTATAGAGCTTGTTGGCTCATTTGTTTGTTGAATTAGGTCAAGAGAATCTCTCCAAATGATCCTGATGCTAGTAAGAAACTGAAGGAATGTGAGAAAGCTGTAACGAAGCTCAAATTTGAAGAAGCAATTGCTGTACCTGATTCTGAAAGGCGTTCAGTAGCTGATTCTATTGATTTTCATTCTATAGGTATGTTCTCATTATCATATTTTATTTTTTACTTTCTTTATTTTGATTTCTCTCTCTCTCTCTCTCTCTCTTAACCCATCAAATATGTTTACTTTTTTTCTATCTATTTTACTTTAGGTGCTTTTTCCCTAGAAAACCTTTGTTTCATGAAATTTTTGCTGGGTGCTTTTGATAAATTTTTGTTATGACAATTGTTAAGGGAAAATATCATTTTTTTTTGGAGGGGGGAGGGCATCTAATAAAATTTATGAAATGGCTGGTATGCTATGAGATGAGTGAAGATAATAGGTACATAACTATGATTGTCTGAACATCTTGTTCTCTTTTGTTAATTATTGGTTTTACTTGTTGCCGATGGAGGAGCCCTTTTGTAAGGGCATCCCCTTTTCAGTTTTTCCCTTCTTACTCTGCCCTCTCTTCTCTGTTACTTTTATTAGTTTTGGTTATCTTTGCAAGAATAATTTCAGTTCTACTAAATTCATTGACTTCTTTGTTTTGTTTTGTTTGGGTAGATAAACTAATCCACTAAAAACAAGGGTGCAAACTCATTTACAAATGGGTTATACAATGAAAACAAAATCTCAATGACCAAAGCTCATGTAATCCAAAAACTTTACAGAAGAATTTAAAGATATACAATGTGCTTACACACCCCTTCCCAAACACCCCACCCCTCCCCTCCCCTAAAAAGGAAAAGAAAAGATTACGCATTAATATTTGTTTCAACTTAAGAGAGGAAAACCCGTTAGAAATTCCCTTCGAAAGTCTGTCTATTTTTTATGCCAAAGACACCACGAGATGGAGGGGTTGTACGCCAGACAAACCCCCTTGTCAACACTTTCGAATGTCAATCATTGTCCTCTACATAATCCACCCAATCCCAAATAGTGAAAAGATTTAAGCTCCATAACTCAGTTGTCGCATCTTATGCAGCATAACTCAAAATTGGTGAATTGATCTTCACTCTTGTTACCTTTTGGAGTTGTAGACCTCCCCAATTAGTGATTTTCTGGTTGCTTCTTATCAACAGGAAGCAACTAGTGCGTTGATTTTTGGTGAGATTACCCCCTACCTCTCTAGTTAATGGAAAATCCACCCATATCTCCTACCCTCTCGATATATGTTGGTCCTTTTTTCCTGTAGTGTTGTTTGTTAATTTAACTTCATGTATTTCTTGTGCATTTTGTTTTTGACATTCTCATGATTTGGTAAGTCAAATATTACCATAAAAAAGAAACGAAACAGTTTTCAAGTGTTGGCACCTTATTACAAGTTTAGGATACCTTTGTCTAGGTGCAATAATATATATATTTTTTTAAGTAATAGTATTGTATTTAAACAAGCATGCCAGAGGGGCAAAACCCTTACAAAAAAACGATAGCTTCACATGATTATCCATACAATTTAGCTCTCCCAAAATATCAATAAATGAAAAATTAGAAATGGGATATTTCCTTACAATCCAAAAATGAAAAGTGTTTCAAATATGTTTCTTCACAAGAACACGCCAAAAGTTTCTTTACTGAACTAGGTATAACCCAAGAAACCCCAAAAACCACACAAAATATTGCCCACATCTCCCTCGGAATCTTACAATGGAGGAGAAGATGATTAGGCGACTCTTCCGCCTCCTTGCACTTGCAACACCAATTAGGAAGGGGTCTCTCCCTCTTTCCCAAGTTGCCTAAAGTAAGGATCGCCTCTAAAGCTGCAGGCCACACAAAAAGGAGACTTTTGAAGGGACTTTAACCTTCCAAAGCCTTTCCCTGGAGACCCCACTAAATCACCACGAAGCACATTGTACAAAGATCTCATGCTAAACTTACCATTAGGGCTCAACTTCCATTTAATTGAATCCTCTCTATCCACCTCGTGCCTGCATCTGTATAAACAAGCTAGGGATGCCTCAACATGATCCAACTCCCAGTCTTGGATTGCTCTAACAAACATAGGATTCCGTATCACCCTACTCTCTGATAAGTAAAAATAATCCCCTGCCGAATCACCTTTATCCCATGCTATGTGAAATAAATCAGGAAATCTACACTTTGATGACATTTCACCACCCCAAATGTCACACCAAAAGCTAATCCTTCTCCCATTTCCAACCACAAACTCCACATGAGAGAAAATACTCCCAACCCTTCTTGATACACTTTCAAAGACTCACCCCATAAAGCCTCCCTCCCCGAGCCTTTGGAACTTCTCGATCCTGTTTACAACTGTGACATGAATAGAGAATTAGGATATAGATATGTTGGCATTCTAGAGAGAGTGCTTTCGGCAAGAGTTAGCCTCCCTCCCTTGACAAGGACTCTCTTCCATGTCTTAAGCTGCTTCTTCATTCTCTCAACAATAGTCCCACACTCCCATAGCATTAGAAGCAGCACCCAAAGGCAATCCCAAAAATGTGATAGTAAGAGATCTAATGGAACAACCCAGATTGGTGGCCAGTAGCTCCATGTCCATCACCTGCCTCACCAGATTAATCTTTGATTTGCTGAGGTTGATGCGTAAGGCAGAGACCGCTTCAATGCACATAAGAATACATTGTAGATAATGAGTTTGTTTCCTCAACTCTAGAGGAAATAATAGTGTCATCTGCGAAAAGTATATGAGACACTGAAATGGGCTCCCTCCATAACTACCAACTGCAAAGCCCGACAAGAAACCTTGTGCTACTGCCCTATCAATCACGTGACTCAGAATTTCTGTCATCATAGTGAAAAATAGAGGAGATAAAGGCCCTCCTTGCCTCAAACCCCTAGAGCTCAAAAAGAAACCTTTTGGCACCCCATTAATCAGAACTGAAAAATGGACCTTATAAATACATCTCATCATCAACCTCTCTCCAAAATCGGACTGTATAAATACATATCGTCATCCACTCCTCCACGTGTCTCCAACATCCTCTCTAGAATATGTATCACAAAACTCCAGTTGACATGATTCTATATTATTGCCACATCCAATTTACAAATAATTCTTAGAACCTACCCTACACTTCAATCTTGTATATTTTAACAATTCAAATAACACATTGTGTGAGGTGTTTAAATTACATTATGATCAACTAAATTTTTAGAAGGGTAAATTACACTGGCCTCTCTTGAGGTTTGCCAAAAATATGGAGACCTCCCTTGCATTTTTTAAAGTGACTGTTGAGGTTTATGTTTTGATAACAGGTCCCCCTTCCATTAATGGTCTATGACAATAATGGTTAATGATGGAAACAATAGAGTTTTTGAAAGTGCTGAGTCTCCTATTTGGGTTGTGAAAGCATTGGTGTTGAACTCCAACTCCCTTTATTTTTGGATCTTGTGGGTTTCTTTTTTGTCTATAAATTCTTTTGTATCTTTTTTGTATTCCATGAGTACGGGAGCATAACATGCTATGTATAGCTTTTTTGTACATGGGTGCACTCCCTTGGTGTCTTTAATGGAATTATTACTTATCAAAAAAAATATTAATCTTGCACTTATAGCTTGAACATATTGACTTTTCATATTAAGATATAAATGGCAAATTATAGTAACATTTTTGAAGCTGTTGAGTCTCCTATTTGGCTTGTGAAAGCATTGCTGTTGAAATCTCTTTATTTTTAGATCTTGGGGGGGTTCTTTGGTTCTTCTTTGACTATAGATTCTTTGTATCTTTTTTGTATTTTATGAGGTATGGGAGCATGGTATGCTATGTATAGCTTTTTTGTACATGGGTGCACCCCCTTGATGCCTTTAATGAAATTATTACTTATAAAAAAAAATTATTTTTGCACTAATAGCGTTACCATAGTGAATTTTCACATGATAATATAAATAGCAAATTATAGCAAACTCTCCTTAGTTTTGCTAAACATACAAAATCTCTTCTCCCTTCTCTATTTATTCAATCTTAGGGGTAATATGGTAAGCTAAGAAGCATGGATACAGACACGGGACACGGATACGACACGATACGGAAACTCAGACACGTTATTTCTCAAAAAAGTAGGACGCAGACACGTTAGGGACACGTTGAATATGTATAAATTTTTTATATTTTTATATGACCTTATAATAAAAACCTAATGTTATTTTAATTAAAATTGACATAAAAACACACAAATTTAAAAAATATTATTAAAATATTAAATTAACAAAGTCATTAAATAAAAAATAAAGAACGTCTTCATCTTATTGTCAACCTTCATAATTCAAGTGTTTGGACATGTGTCTGGGAAGTGTCCAAGAGTGTCGGTATCCGATACGTGTCCGTGCTTAATAGATGGTAAGTTGGTACTTTTTGTTAATAACACTATATACAATTATCGGGAACATGAGTAGAATGCACTTACCATATATGTCTAGTTGTAGAGGACCTGGCTTATTATGGGTTCAAAAAAGTGTAGTGTTAAAAATAGTTCTTATCCAATTTAATGTTATTATGATTTTTTTTTTGAAAGTAATTTGTATAAGAGAGTGTACATTCAAAAGAATTCATCTATAATCTCATTGTGAATAAAAAGAAAGAAATTTATCTATAGGGAAGGCCGAGCCTTTCATGATCCATAAGTAAAGGGTGCTAAAAAATGGCCTCTACATTCCAAACTAGTATGCCTTCAAAAAAATCTTTGGCTCCTTCCCTTTCAAATTATCCACCATAAACACAAAGGAGCCATATTCCATGCTGCCTTTGCCCTTTTGCACACTGAGTTGCCTCTCAATATCATTAAGACTTCGGAATTAGAGCGAGGCATAACCCAATTAATACCAAAAAGACAAAGCAACAACATCCACACCACTTGAGTTACTAAGCTATGAATTAGAGATGATTCACTGTCTCCTTATTTGCTTTGTAAAAGCAACACCAGTTCACAAAAAATTGTCTTCTTCTCAGATTAATTATCGTCCAAATTTTCTTTAAGGCCGCACACCACGCAAAGAAAGCCACCATCAGGGAGCCTTAGTTTTCTAAACAGTTTTGCAAGGGAACTACTATCCCCTTTCTCCTTTCAAAAGTTGATAAAATGATGTGACCTCAAAGTTGCCATTCTTCGCCCCTACCATCAAAGTCGGTCCCTCCCTTCCGGGATTATATGCCTTTAAAGCATGCCATAAAACTCCATGGCCTCTTCCACCTCCCAATCCTGCAGCTGCGTAACAAATCTAATGTAATGTCCCACGCACGCCACTCTTGGTCCTCCTAAAGTAATCAGAAACTAGAGCTTGGCTATTAGCTGCTATTCTGAAGGATTTGGGGGAATGCCATCTACAACGGGTCAACTTCACTCTAATGGTCAATCCAAAGCCTGATCTTACCTCCATTTCCCGCCTTTCATCTGGTGTGTTTTGGAAACTCACACTCTCCCCTTCTAATACTCTTCCATACCTATACCCCGTAGCTATTATTCACCTTTCTAGCGATCCATTGTCCCGTCTCTACCCCATATTTTCCTTCAACCACTCTTCTCCAAAAGCTGTTATCCTTCGGCCCCAAACTTCCATAGCCACTTGCCTAAAAGAGATTTATTGAACGTTTGAAGTTCTTTGATCCCCAAGCCCCCATCCCTTGGGGGACGACACACCTTCTAGACTACTAGTGATACTTGAGCTCCTCTCCATAGAAAATTTCTTTGAAGTTTCTCCAATCTATTACTAACTGATGCAGGAATGGGGAATAGTGACATGAAATAGGTACTAGTACTTCGTATCACTGAAAATCACCGTCTCATCCACATACAACAGGTGGGAAATTACTAGAGTTGTTTATCGAACGTCTCCCACTGGGAATCTTCGGATCATTCCCCTCTCCACAGCTCTTCTCATTAGGCGAGAACTATCCTTTCCTTTGAAAATGGTCTCTCAAACCAATCTCTGTTCCTGTTATCAATCTGGTTAAATGCCAGCCCGTCTAACCTCGGGTTCCATTGACTGGATTTTGAGTATAGCCCCTTGTAGTATATTACAATACCTTCTCTGATATCCTCATACTTTGACAATTCTTGTCTCCCTACTATAATTTTCCCAATGTAGTTATGTTATTACAAGTTATGAGATACACAAAGGGCATTAAGAAAGAAATCTTTCCTAGGTAAGCATATATAATGGGGTCTACAGCTCCTTTGGAATCCTCATTTTTATTTTATTTTTTATTTTTTGACAAGTAAACAAAGTATATCATAATAAACAGAAGCCCCAAAGGGGCACAACCCATATACACAAAGTATATGATGGCCTAAAACTAGGTCCTATCCCACACACTACCAATCACAAACCCCTTCAAGAAGCCACTTGTTACTGCCTTGTCGATCATCCAGTTCAGAGTTCAGAACTTCCATCACCAGGGTAATGAGAAGACGGGATAGTGGATTTCCTTACTTCAAACCCTTAGAGCTCGCCAAGAAAAAGGGCTTTAGGCACCCCATTGACCAAAATGGAAAAAACAAATGATAGAAATAGAACTGTTAATCAGTCTTCTCCATCCCTTTTCAAACCTCATAAGCATGAATCAAAAAACCCTTGTTGACATTATCACCTTCTCTATATCCCACTTGCAAATAATGCCTGGTTCCATACTCAACCTCGACTCAACACTTCCATTTACTATTAGAACTACATCTGGAATCTATATGCCCCCAACAAAAGCATTCTTAGAGGTTGAAACAACTTTATCTATAACCTTCAAACAAGAAGCTAGAGTCTTAGCCATAATGTTATAAACATTACCCACCAAACTAATTGGCCTGAAATCACTCAACTCTGAAGCACCTCTTTTTTCAGGGATCAATGCAATAAAGGGTACATTCAAACTACAGTCAAACATCCCATAGTCATGGAAAATGGAAATAGTGCATCATGGCTATAACATCACCTCAAACAATCCCCCAACAATGTTGGAAAAAAAAACAGGACCTAGAGCTTTATCGCAGTTACAACTTTTCAAGGCTACCGCAAGGTCCACAACCTCATGAGAATCTTAGTAAAAGACTTATAAAACCATAATATCTCATGTAATCTCGCTTTCCTTTTGTATCTCCTCCCCATCAATCCACAACCTCCTAATATGATTAATCCTTCTGTAGGCATTAGCTATGTGGTTTCCTATCTTCTCTTCTAGTAACTTCTTGTGAAGATAACCTCCCATTCTTTCCTTCATGTCCCTCACCCCAACTCCATTATTTCTTGTAATACCAAAGCCCTCCTCACCCCAACTCCATTATTTCTTGTAATACCAAAGCCCTCCTCACCCCAACAGACCAAACACCTCCTTATTCCACTTCTTTAAATCATTTTTATGGAGTTACAGTTTCTTGGCAATAATAAAGCTCAGAGAACCCCCAACATCGTAATTCACTGAGAACAATAATCCTTTCAGTTCCCTACCCTTGGGGTTGGATGAGTTGGGAAGAGGCTTGGATATTATCCCCAAGGTCTTAGGTTCAACTCCCACCCAAAGGCCACTTACCTATCAAAAAATAATCCTTTATGTTCCCTCACCCCTCTAGAAGATGACCCTCACTTCCTTCATCTAGGGTTTCTCTCAAGGATGGTGATGTAGCTCAATTAGATCTGGCTCTTCTACCCTTGCTCCCTTGAATTGACTTGCGAAAGCAAACATCCCCGAACTGCAAGCTTCTAGCAAGGCCTCCCTGATTCCCTCCTTTCATTGCATCGTCCATTGCTGTGGACCTATGGTTACCCAAAGGAGATCCTCATTCCCTGACCACACTGAACGGACCACCCCTTTGCCCCCCTCTGTTAAGCTGATGTGGTGCTTGTCAACCACATTGAGCTAAAACATATTCCATCCTGGCCGAAAGATTACCCTCATGCATCGCTTTTTGGGGTCAATTATTGGAAACCCATTTCACCATCTTGGAATTACCTTGATCTTTGATACGGTGATACCCGTATCCTGTGTGGGGTACCTTGCAGCTTACAAATTACCCAAAACGATTCCATATAATATACCTGAAACCTCTGATAGTAGACACCCTTTGGTATTGCTATACCAATATCCAAATGAATGGTCCTTCCACTAATAAAAAGAGTGTTGTTATTTTATTTTTGGGGTGGTGGTGGTTGAAAAATGAGATGTCTAGAATGATTGCAAGATTCTTTTTTTTTTATAGGTTGTGCTAAGGGTTTTTTTTTTTTCGTTTTCTGACAAGTATAATAGTATTTAAAAAAAAGAGTACAGTGGCCCATGTACAACAAAAGAATTAGGGCTAAAGATTAGCTCCTTCTATACACATAAATCCCTCAAAAAAAATCCAAAGGCAAAAGTCGAATCTGGGAATTTCTCGTAAATCCAAAAAGGAAATGTATCTATTATTCTTCTTCAACCTATAAACAGATTATCCAAAGCAGCTGTCCAAACAAAAACCTCACATCTCTTTCTCGCCCCGCGTGATATGTTGCTGCCAATTGTGCAACTCTTTTAATTGATGCAGTTAATTGTGTTTGGAGCTGGCATGGGGATGGGGTCTTGTCTTTCAAATCCTCTTAGGCCTAATCTTGGTTGCTTTCCAAGTGGTTTTCCTACATGAAAAAGTGTCCTCCTTCCCTTGGACAAATTGATAATATTTTAAGGACTAGTCATCAAGTTAGAAAGTGTGGGCCATCATTAATTCTTGTGCCATGAGCTATGTGCATTTTAAACTGATGAATCATTGGTTAATTTGCTGCCATTTACTATACTTAGTTGGCTTCCATTAGAAAGATTGTTTACTGTGTGAGCTTTCCTTTCAATGGTGGGGAAGTCGTCTTTTTTTTTTTTGGGCATTTGAAGTTTCGGTCCAAAAGAGGGGGGGGGGGGGGAGTTTTGGGATTTGGTGTCTACTGCAGTCCTTTTCCACAATTTGGAAAAATAGGGATATCAAGGCTTTCTATGATTAGAAACTGTGAAGAGATGGCAGCTAGAGGGTTGAGTTATGAATTGTATCTATTGTTTTTCGTAGAAGAGTTTAATGTGCTTCCATCCTATATTTTAGGACAAGAGTGGGCAAACCTTTCATTTGGTGATAGATGCTTGTGTTTTGCAGCCTTCTTGGTTGATAAATATTTTCTGAACCTGTTCTTTTAAAATTTTAATTTATTCATAAAACCTACCTGCAAAAGGCTTAGTTGTGATTGTCTCAACTCAAGCATTGCATTAGCTTGGTCGTGTAAAGTAGACTTTTATTCATCAATAATAAGGGGAAAAAAATGCTTGTAGGATCTGACTTTGACTTAATTTCCAGACAAGTTTTATTTTATGATAGGATGTGGCCCTTTAAAATTGGGGCCGGTCTTGTGCACTCCAATGATACTTAATTATTTAATAAGTTACATAAATTTTATTAATTTTTAATAATATATATTATTTATGCTTAATATGGATTGATATTATAATATTTTACTTATTTTATCATTATAGGGACGGGCACACGCTCATCATACATTCCCCCCCAAGTAGCTGCTGTAGCAGTGACAGTAGTAGTAATGGCTGTACTGCTCGTGGTGGTGGGGACAAAAGCAGCCGCAGTGGCGGCGGCAGGAATGACAACGGTATTGGTGGTCATGGGGACGTGTTGGTGGGTTAGCTGCAATGGTGGTTTCTTTACCAAGAGTCAAATGCTTGACCTAGGTTTGAGCTTTTAAAAGTAAATGAAGTAACAAAGAACAATTGGAACTTGTTCATAATCCCAAAAGTTACAAATCCTTATTTCTGGGAATGACAGATATTTATTATAAATTGGTGAATCATTCGCCAAAATTAATTACTTGGCAAAAAAAAAAAAAAAGAATTCTCAACCTGCTAACTGAACTGGTTATATATATATATATATTTAATCTAGATTGCATTATCAAACTGGTTGCATTTTTATAAGCAAAAGATACGTGCCCTGAAATAATTAATGTTAACTTCTTTGTGATAATTGTAGTGAATGATTGCATGGCAAATGGGAAGCATTGCTTTTGTGAAGACTTTTTTTTTCTATTTTTAAAATTTGTTTAAGAAGTGGGTAAACATTTGCTTTTGTTGCATCTTCTGTGAAGGCCAGTCACAGAATATGATTTGTGAAATGTGGAATGAATGGGATGAAAATGTTTTTTTTTTTTTTTGTAATATATCTCATTAAAAGGCAGCAGGGGAGTGCACCCAAGTACAAAAGCATATACAAAGCATACTATGATCCCATGCTCATGGACTACAAAAAAGATAAGAAAGAATTTATAGACAAAGAAGAACCCCCTGAAATCCAAAAACAAAGGGAACTCAACACCAATGATTTCACAGCCGAAATTGGAGACTCAACTCCTTCAAATACTATATTATTTCTTTTCCTCCAAATAATCCACCAATTACAAAGCGTGGTCGTATGCCAAATTTTCTCAATTCTCCTATCAAAGATCTACTTCTCCATGATTCAAGCACCTCCATTGTCAACTGTGCCATCACCCAAAAATTCCAAGTAATCGCAACAAAAGGGATGAAATAAACCAAGAAAAAGGCAATGAATGAGAAGGTGATCAATCGTTTCTTCGTTACATTTGCCGCTGCCCAAGCAAAAAAGCCACCTTTAGAGGAGTTTTAGATTTCCAAACCACTTTCCAACAAAACTGCTGTCCCCTGCTGCCATAAATGGGATGAAAATGGAAGGACTGCTTTAAAAAAGACTTTATTAAATATATAAAGTATGAGACTGCTTTAAAAAAGACTTTATTAAATATATAAAGTATGATAAACAATCTGTGTAAAAATCAAGGAAATAATGATGCAGAATAAATACTGTTAGTCAGAAAATAAAGAGTGACGGATATCAGAATCATTAAACAAAAAACATTCACATGGCTCAGAGAAGCATCACAAAAACTAATATCTTTGCTTGCTGAAACTTGAGAGAATGGGAATGTTAGAATAATACAAAAAGTAGTTGGAAAAGAAGAGGAAAGAAAAGAAAAGAAAAAAGAAAGGAAGTCACCAGAACATCACTAATAAAGCCAACATAAGTTACTATGTCCCTGTTCTTATAGTTTCTATGAAGAACTTACAGTTATGGAGCAGGATCTCCCTTGGTCTCATCTTGAACATTGAGGTATGACATTTCTAGTATAGCATATGAATACAAGGGAAAAATATAGCAAGGGTATCAAATAATTGGATTATTTCTTAGAGAAGGAGAATTGAGATATAATGAGGATAAATAAAGTTAAATTTGGTCCCAAGTCTATGTTCATGCAACAAAACCCTCATTTTTTCTACGCGATTCTTATTATTGTAAATTAGGAACTTAAAATATATAATAGATTCATAAAACCCTTCTTTTATTTTCATAAATTTTTTTAGTAATCCCTTCACTTTCCTTTCTTTTCTTTTTCTTCTTTTATTTTATCTGCACTTCCCTTCTCAACTAATGAGAGAAAATAATCATTTTCACCACCTCCTCTTCCCTTTTCTCTGTTCTATTATTTCCCTTCTCTTTCTTTCTCCCCTACGAAACAGAGTGCAAGTATTTTCAGAACAGATGCTAGAAGGTTTGGAGCCATTTGAGGGCCCGTGATTTTTATTCAGCTTTTCTTTGTTTTCCTAGTTGTTTGGTGGAATTAAATAATGAATTGGGCATCATTACTTATAATGGTTTGAGCATCATTATCCTTTTAAACATGAATTCGTGAATAAATATACTAATCTGCGCACCTTATCTTTTTACCCATGTACATTTAATCCTTATATGATGCTTTCATATAGTGTGGACATTTATATAAGCATACACGTACACAAATGGTTGTAATTTTTTTTTTTTTTTTAATATTTTAGTTGTTTAGAACTAGGAGAATGAGGATTTAGTGTCACACCTCAAGGCTTGTGCCTCAGGCATGTCAATATAACCTTTTGAATGTTAATTGAATTAATTTTATTTTTTTGGATATGATAACAAGATGAAGAAAAATGGAAGTTTGCAAGAAACGACTTATCAAGCTGCTTTTGCTCAGAAAAAATAATTTAAATAGAATAACATAAGAGAAAGTTGCTTTCATCACTTAGGAATTGATGGTGGTGTTATATTTCAACTCTAGATGTGGAGCTGCAATATTCTGGTGCAAGAATAGAGGGTGATGTTGTAACTTTAGATTTTGTGAAGAAGATGATGGATGACTTCAAGAATCAGAAGTGCTTACACAAACGGTATGTCTAGGAAACCGCAGGTTGTATTTTCTTTTTCTTTTTTCTTTCTTTGTGCAAGTGAAACCACTATAGTTGCATTTTGTAATTTTAATTGGATGTATTATTATTTTAATGTTTTCACTCAATCTTGGTGTTCATGTTGTAGATATGCATTCCAGATTGTCTTGCAAACAAGAGAAATGCTGCGAGCCTTGCCATCTCTTGTTGATATCAATATTCCTAATGGCAAGCACTTCACTGTTTGTGGTGATGTACATGGTCAGGTAGTTACGGTACCTTGGTGTACATAAAGTATTGGAAATGCACAATTTATAATTTTTTTCAACTTTTATTTGGTACCTTGATTTTTGTTGCCTTGTCCTTTTTTTATACTAATGGGTTTGCCCCCTTGGGTACCTTTGTCCATAATACAAAATACATTTATTGATAAAAAATAAGTAATCTTCATTTTTTAGCTACAATTTTGATTACAACATGTCAATTACGTTGGGCTTTGTTTTGACATTGAGGATACCTGTTAATGCGCATTTGTAATGTGTGAAGTGTGAAAAAAATTGAAATCCTTTGGAATAGTTGACACTTACACTTAATTTTCACATTTTATATGTAGGCTCAATGACCAGTTGGTGTGTGTTTTAACTTTTTGTACTCTCTTTAGGTCCTAATCTTGGTTTAATAAGTCATTGTCCTTTTGTTTAGATATGATGAGTTCAAATATCGCTTGGTAAATTAGGGCACCATATTTGCCTATTTATTTGATCAAGCTTTATTGGGTAGAGATGGTTGTGGAAAAATGCTTTAGAGGCAAATAGTATTTCGAGAAGGGTGGTGGAAGGAAAGTTTGGGAACAAGGAGTAGTTGGACCTCCATAGATGGATGAGCTTAAATTTTGCTGCCATCACCACCTATCTCGACATCTAGTTTCGTAATAAACCTTGATTAAACTATTTGAACATCTGGAAACCCAAGTGGCCAACTATTAAGGGGAGTAAACATATTTGCAAAGCTAAGAAGAGCCGACACATCTTGGAGGCCACAGTGTCGGTGTCTGACACGTTTGTGACATAGATACGCTCGAACATGTGCCCGACATGTTAAAATTGACTATTCAAATTTTTTTATATAAAAGTTTTGGATACACTCCTGACATGGCAGGACACAGTCAAACACGATTGAAGAGAAGAAGATGGGTATTCAAAAAAAGAAAAAAAGAAAAGAATTGATTAAGGAGTGGAAAATCATAATCCTAGTTAAGAAGGTAAAGAAAGAGCGAAGAGAAGAGGGGTAGTGGCCTATCCAGAGATTGCAACAACTGACACCAACATGTACCTCCTCCTCCTTTGTTTTCCGACAGGATGCAATCTCTCTCTCTCTCTCTCTCTATGCCCAATCTGACAATCTCTCTCTCTCCTCTCTGTAAGCTATCTCGGTAGTTCCTGATTCTTTCCTCCCCCCCTCTTTAACGACATGCCCTCTCCCCTGATTTGGCTTTTGACCCCCCTACATGCTTCTTTGGTTTTATTTATTAAATTCTTTTTTATAATATTTATTAAATTAGGTAAATGATTTAATGTGTATAAACTCTTTTAAACTTTTATTATAAAAACCTAAAGGGTAAATTACACTTTTCACTTTTAAACTTTACCCCAAATTTCACTTTTGTCCGTCTCCTTTTAATTTTGTCAATTTCAACCTCCAATTTTTAGTCCCATTTCAATTTCATCATTCCGTCAAAATTAGTTGTGTAATGTGGATGGAAAAAGATCACTCGCAAAACACATGCCAATTAAGAGGGTATTATTGTAAAACTACAACTCATTACCCTACCGTCACTTTCCCTCCCCCCACTTCATCTCTCTCTCTCTCTCTCTCTCTATACCTACACCTAGCGGCGCAACAACCCCCCTCAAACCATCACAATCCAACAACACCTCACCCCCTTCACTTGCCCTCTCTCTCACCACCACTTGCAGCGCCGTACTACCCCCCTCCGAAACCCTCACACGCCTCCATGCCCTCCCCTTAAATCAAAATCTTAGTCAAAATTTCAAAGAAGTTTAGTTTTTTTTGCAACTAACACCACCACCCACTAGAACCTTAGCCGCCATTGCCATTAACACCAATCGTATGCAATCGACCATCAAAAGAACACCACAACCCGATTCTAACTCACAAGCTTCACCATCGCCACATCCACAATCAACAACACATCGGAAACCGCTGTCTCATGGAAGCAATCATCATTGACCTAATCACAATCAACACAACCATCAACTTCCACCAGTCACGGCCACCATAATTGACCACCCACTGTAGGATTGAACCGAAGAACAAAGGTAGAAGATGAGAGGTCTCGAGACTGCTTGCTAGAGTCGTAATTGGAAATTGAAGTCAAATGGATCTCCGACGGCACAGATCTCACTGGAGGCTTGATAAAGTTTGTGAGAACGTTTGGTCCGCGTATTTGAATTCTGACCTTATCATACACCAGTGCAGCCTCTTCAGCGGTGTCGTATGTGCCTAACCAAAAACTATCTCGTCGCAACGGATCTCGAATATCCGCAACCCATTTTCCCCACAGCCGCTGCCAAATGCCTCAAAACTTCTTGCCATTTTCCAAACACTGCTTTATCGACCGCCTATATGCGAAATTCTCTTCCTTTTTGGTTCAGTTCAGCCTCTTCTTAATGCTTGCAGTACGATTGTAATTGATTCTTTTGTTAAAAGAAGCTTTAATTCAATTAATACTTTTGCACATATGAATGTGCAAACGATTGCAAATGTAGCAAAAGCAAACAAAATTGGATAGATATCTTTCAAATGCAGATTCATGAATATCCCTTGTGACTCATTGATATATGTATATATATATATATATATACACAGAGAGAGAGAGAGAGGGAGAGAGAGATTTGAGTATATATCTTGTTTGCACCTGTACAACTTATGCTGATTTTACAAGAGAGGCTAATTTTGAGTTGTAGTTTTACAATAAAACCCTCTTAATTAATTGGCATGTGCCTTCCTTGCGCGTGATCTTTTTCCATCCACATTACACGGCTAATTTTGATGGAAGGACGAAATTGAAATGAGGCTAAAAATTGAAGGTTGAAATTGAAAAAATTGAAAGGAGAGGAACTAAAGTGAAATTTGGGGTAAAGTTTAGGGGTGAAAAGTGTAATTTATCCAAACCTAAAAATAATAATCATTTTCTTGTTTGGTACCACTTTGATCTTTATTATTTGTTGAATCAAATAATAATAATAATTATGTTTAATTTTTAATTTGTGTACTTCACCAAAATATTTATTTTATATTTCTAAGTTAGTTCAAAATATTAATTTTTAGTAAATCAACTTAATGAAACTTGTCATAAAATAGGTATTTATTATTAATATTAATTTTTGATAAGTAGTAAATAATGTTAGAATTGGATTATGTGATCACATATATAAAATATATATATATATATATTATTCAGCGTGTCCCTAACGTGTCAATGTCCGTTTTTGATAAATGTAGTGTCGGTGTGTCCGTATTGTCTTGTATCCGTGTTCGTATCTGTACTTCTTACTTTGCAAGTCACAAGATGATATTTGAATCTCCCCCTACCTACTTATAGAAAATTTTGTCGAATATTCTCTAGCCTTTCAGCTACCAAAATTGGAATGGTGAAGTTAAGCATGAAGTATGTCATCACATTAGAAAGGGTGCTCTTTATTAATGTCAATTAGCCACCTTTTCAAAGTTACTCTCTCTTTTGCCTAGCTAGTCTCTTAAATTTTTGGGTTAATTACACTTTAGTACCCTGAAGTTTTGTCCCGATTTCAAATAAGGCCCTTAGTTGTCAATTGTAACAATTCAATCCCTCAATTTTTAATTTCATTTTAATTGAGGCCAAGTGCAAACGGCCGTTATCAGCCATCCCAAATTCACGACGACAGCCGTTTACGCATTAAAATTATAGGGCTTCATTTGAAACCCGCATAAAATTATAGGGCCTTATTTGAAACTTGTATGCAATTACAGGGTAATATCTTGAAACCCATATGAAATTATAGGGTACTAAAATGTAATTAATTTGGGATGACTGTTAATAGCTGTTTGCAATTGGCTTCAATTGAAATGAAATTAAAAATTGAGGGGCTGAATTGTTACAATTGATAATCGATGGCTTTATTTGAAATCGGGACAAAACTTATGGGTGCTAAAGTATAATTTGCTCTAAATTTTTCTACCACAGAATCTTATACATATGTTTGCTTTGAAGGAGGCACCAAGAGGCTACATGTAGTAAGATGAAGGAAATCCAACTTACAACCCAAATTCCCAACCAAACTATGTCATCATCGACCGCCCATGGTAATAAACGCTCTTTGGTAGGTTATTAGGTAAGCTGGAGATTGCCTCAAAACACAAAAGAATACAACTAAGATATGTTTGCTGAATTTTCTCAGCTCCACAAAATAGTGGTTACATCAGTAAAGAGGAGAAATTTCCAATGGGCTTCCACACACCTCAAATCCTCGAAGATATCACACTTGCACAAATTTCCAAATCATCTTGCTAAGAACCTCCATCAACATGATGAACAGGAGGGGGATAGACGAATCTCCCTACTTGAGCCCCATGAACTCATGGGAAGCTATGTTCCATCACAAGAATAGAGACAAATAATTGAGATGGCGTCTGGTCCAATCCCTCCACTCATCCTATGATCCAATCCCTCCACTCAGCACCAAAGCGTTTTCTTTCCATGACATGCAAGAAAACCCCCAATGAAAGTGATTATATGCAGGTGAAATGGATTGGTGAGCTGGAGGTGCAGCATATGATCCAATCCATCCATTTAGCCCAGAAGCCCATGCTTTCCATCATATGTAAAAGAAACCCACAATATCTCCATATAGCCCCAAAGCTCATGCTTTCCATCGCATCAAAGAGAAACCCCCAATGAACATGATCATATGCTTTCTCAATATCCAATTTATAAATAAACCCTGATTTCCATTCTTAACCTTGAAATTCTCACTCTCATTAGCCACAAGCACTGCGTCTGAATTGATGACCCCCAACAAAAGCACTCTAAGAGTCCAAAATGACTTGACCGACCATTCTTTTCAACTAAATTGTAAATGTTTTCAATAATAGCTTATATACCCTCCCTACTAAACTAATTAGCTTGAAATCCTTCAATTCCCTCCCCCTCCCCCTCCCTCCCACTTTTCCAAAATCTAAGAAACCAAGGACTTGTAAAAAAAAGAAAAAAGAAAAAGAATCTAAGAAATTGAGGATGCATTCAAATTGTGCTTAAAGTCACCGCACTAGTGAAAATGATACACTAGTACCTTGTGAGTAGTGCTCCAATAATGCTGAAAGAAAGCATAGACATCCACTGGGTCCTAGGCCTTATCTTCACTGCAACTATATGGCTTGAACTATAATTTTATGTATCATGTATATATGTATGTAATGTTACTAATGCTACATACAATTTTGAAAAATTCTCCTATATGGCATATGGACTTGATAAGCATGGAATTTCTGAATTTGAAGAACTAATGGAAGTTCAAGGAATATTCTTTTATGCAAAGATAATGCATAACATTTTTAGGAGTGAAAAACCATGTTATATAAAGCTTTGTTAAGTTTGAATACATTTTTATACATGGAATTGCTTGTAGAATTTTGATCAACACTAGAAAAATTCTGGAATAAACTTCTAAAAAAAAAATATAGCCCCAAATCATAAACAATAAGAACCTTGCTTACACGAGTTAATTGGCAAGTGTCGCAGGCAGCACCTCTAGGTCTTACGTGGAGCATTTAGAGGGAGCTGAATATTTGCATCTTTGAGGATATAGATTCATTGTGGCCAGCCCTGCACGGGCCGCCCGGGGGGGGGGGTTTGTGTTATTTTGGGAGTCCCATCTCTTTATGCCTTTGCAGGATGGGGAGTTGGAGTTGATGGAGGTCTTTTTTGGAGTTGTGCATAGTACCTAAATGAGTGTTTATAGTTCATATGCTTTAATATGGTGTCCGGATAATTTGGGGTGAGATTGTTTTACAAGGTAATCTATGTAGTTGGTCCTGTGTATTCTTGGAACCCTATTTCTTAGGTTAAGTTGTCATCCAGTTTTTTTCTTTATTTTTTTAAATAGCATTGTTGGAGGCTATACTCGTTTTGGACAATTTATAGAGGCATGTGACAATTCTTCCTAACTATTGTACTGTGTGTGGTGGCGGGGGAGGATACGTCTCAGCATATGTTGCAATGTGTGGTGGTGAGGGATTTGTGATGCTTACTTTTGTTTCTTCCTATTTTGCTTCTTGGTTATGCCTCAATCCTTGAGGGAGTCATTGGAGGGTTGGGCAGGAGGTTTTGTTCCTAGAAGAAATGGACCAACTTGGCGAGTTGCTCTCGTGTCTCTTATTTGGTGTACATGGAAGAAGAACAATAGATGATACTTTGACGGGGGTAGGGTTGTTTGTTCATAGGTTAATGATATTTTGCTACCATTTTTGGTTGTTTGGCAATATGCTGGGTCTATTTACACTTCTGGAGATTTTATAGGTGATTTGAACTGTTTGTAGGAGCTTTTTTTTGTCACTACTGTAACCCGCGCATGTACAAGGGTCTCCAAAATTCTTAGCATATTACATATATTTTTGAGTGAATTGAATTGTACAAAGCTCTAGTGTTTGGCTCCTCTACACTTCGCATGTACAAGGTTAGCCCCCCTTTTGGCGCTTTTCCTTATTGAAAAGCATAAGTTCCATTACATAGGTTTAATTATTTATAAGGAGGGAGAATTTGGAGATGCTATGACTTAAACTTAAAGTAGGATGGATTAAATGGAGGAGTTCAAGTATATTATGCAATTGACCTGTATCTGTAAATTTGAAAGCTAAATTTTATAAAATTGTTATTAGGCTAGATTACTTTAAAAAAAGAAAATTATTAGACCAGCCTCGCTTTATGGGACAGAATGTTGGGCTACTAAGAAATAACACATCAGAAAATGAGGGGTTGGAATGCAAATGTTGAGATGAGTGTGTGGTAAGACAAGAATGGATAAAACTAGAAATGAATGCATTCATGAGATTGTACAAGTTGCATCTATTGGAGATAAAATGAGAGAATTGATTAGGATGGTTTGGTTATATAGTATATACAATGAAGGAAAATAATGCACTAGTGAAGAAGAGCGATGTTGTTCACATTGAGGGTAAGGTTAGAGACAAGGGAAGGTTAAAATTAACATAGAGAGTTAGTTAAAAAATGTGAGAGCATGTCGTTTGACTGAAGTCATGGCTTTAGACAGAAAAATGGCGAAACATGATTCATGTTCATGTAGCCAACCACAAATAGTTGGGAAAAAGATTTTTTGAGTTGGGTATTGAACCTAGTATTTCAAGTGCCACAATTGGGACGTGCTTTAAGTTGCACTGTTTTTTGTCTCAGACAAGTCCCTAACCTATGGTTGGAGTGTCTAGCAGATGAAAGAATTCTACAAAAATAGTTCTTAATTCTGCTTCCTGTACTCTTTGCTGCTCAATTATATCTCTGGATTCTTCAAATTATGGAACATCAAGTTGTTGCCCAATATCTTTCTCCATTTTCTGGTTGCATATAATGAACCATTATTTATGTTTACTGCATTGCATATAAATTTTTGTTGTTTTCCTGAACCCTTACTATAGTTGATATGTATAACCTTTAAACTTATCTAGTGTGACTCTGTTTAGCTGTTATGAATTGAATATCCATGGCATCCCCTTTTCACAGTTTACTGTGCTGCCCAACTCCAGAGCACTGATTTTTTATTTATCTATTTTTTGGCTTGTGGTTGCAGTTTTATGATCTACTGAATATTTTTGAGCTCAATGGGCTTCCCTCCGATGAGAATCCATATCTATTTAATGGTGACTTTGTGGATAGGGGTTCCTTTTCTGTTGAAGTTATACTCACACTGTTTGCATTTAAATGCATGTCTCCATCAGGTAAGCCCGCCGAATTCCGTGCTTTGAACTTCTCTGCTTCAGCCTTTTTGATGAGTTTTTGGTACTCACGGTTGATATTTTGTGAAAGAGTAAAATGTTAGGATAGATTTCCATTTGTAATAAGCCTTTTGAAATTACTTATCAGAAAAATATATGATTCTGGAAAGAGGGGGAAAGAAACCCAAGAGCCACTGTTTGCCTTTTCTTGATCACTGTTTATTGTAGTCAGATTTAGTGAAGCATGTTTTGGAATATGTTTTGCTACCCATATTAGTTATATTATGTGCTTATTATTTTGTTTTGGGACATCTGAAATTTGAGGGCACGGTCACAATTTTGCAAATAATATGTTTTCATTTACAAGTATTCTACTTGTGTGGTATTTGCTATGAACTGAGAACAACTATCTACGTTTTTGCCCCAACAATGCTGATGATATGTATTCCTTTGCATCTTTATTCAATTTGTATTTTGTTTTCAAATAATCTGTGTTTTCAATCTATAATCAAATGTTATATCTCATCTCATTAACTTCTTTGTATAATTTTCAGCCATATATCTTTCTCGAGGAAACCATGAGAGCAAGAGCATGAACAAGATATATGGTTTTGAGGGTGAGGTTAGGTCCAAGTTGAGTGAAACATTCGTGGAACTCTTTGCCGAAGTGTTCTGTTGTTTACCATTGGCTCATGTAATAAATGAGAAGGTTTTTGTGGTTCATGGAGGTCTTTTCAGTGTTGATGGGGTGAAGCTCTCTGACATTAAAGCAATTGATCGGTTTTGTGAGCCCCCAGAGGAAGGTAAGATATTTGCTGTTTTTCTGTTCCTTTTCTGAAGTTTATATTGTTATTAGGATACAATTGTAAACAATCCTTCCATTAGTGATTCGACAATCCCTTACCAAACTCATTTGGCTATGATTCTTATTATCAAATTTTTAGTAGTTTGATGATCATTTTATTCCCAGTTATTAAAATAAGGCAAAATGTGCTTGTTCAATAATGAAGCATACAAATTTGGAGAATAGTTTAAAAAAAAAGTCTTATCTATGGAAAAAAATCTGGGCAAAGAATGGGTGACAGTGGATTTATGAAAGGAAAAAAAAAAGGGAAAAAGGAAAAAGAAGACAAACGAGATGGTGGATTCAGCTGACATCTGTGATGTCATGTTTCAGTATCATTTTGTCTATCACAAATCTTCAAAAGTTGAAAAATTCAATTTCTTAAGCGAATAATTTGCTTGTAATGCTACCTCTGATAATTTTTGGTTAGTTTGGGTTAGCAAGAATGTCTTCGACATTGGAGCCTTTGCAACATGGGTGGAAACTAATACTTTTGTTGGGCTGCAACTCAGAGGCCTTGGATCAGGTTGAAGGCTAAGCCAAACTGAACCCAGAGGGTATGTAGCCCACAGCTCTGCCCTACTCAAGCACACCCTGGTGTTTGGAGTTGCTCAATCTAACGTTGGGTTTGGTCTAGATATCCAGATTGTACATAGGGCTGTAAAAGTAGAGGCTAGTTGAGCATTCTTTTGTTCGAGAAGGGTTTGATGGAATTTTCATTGAGCTTGAGCTTTGACGAGAGGTTATTTAGATTATTTTGGTTTAAATTATTCAAAGTGATTTTGATAACTGGTTAAATGATTGTTATATGATTAAGATCTATTCATTTAGTGAAATTCATGTTTGCTTAATACCTTTTTTGGATACATTCTTTGTGACAAGCATGCACCTGTTTCAATAATTAATCAGCCTAGCACCTGATTATGATTCAATTGACTTCTTACTTTAGTGATTATTATGTCATCATTTTTGTCTAGTTAATGAAACAGATTTTTTTTTAAAGAAAAAAACTTATTTAATCAATTTTAGTGATTTAATCGACCAAAATAATCAAAACCAAACTTCGACTCCACATGTTCATGTTTTTGGTTTATTTATATTTTTCCAAAGTCAAGCTTCTTGATGATTCCAAGTGATTTTGTTAAATTGCAATGTTCAATTTCAGTTTCGTGTCAATCTAATATTTCTAACTTGGAAATGCAAATTAGTGATATTCATTATAACTTGCTCGGATCTTCATCAAAGCTCAATAATTTTTATATTATTTATCATTTTTTTTTATTTTTTTTGGGTAGGTGGCCCTTGGGGTGGGAGTTTATTTATCAACTTGTCATTTTTTTCATATTAAGATAAGTTTGACAAAAAACAAAAAATAGAAAAGGGTTTGACAAGTGACTATGTTATTACAACTGAAGTGGAGTCCCTAGCAAGGCTTACATGTGTACTTGAGCCCCAATTTATCAAAGCTTTATGTTGCTCAAGCTTGGCGGCTTGTTGAGCTATTAGGTTGCAACTTCAGCTTGGGCTTTGATCTTTTAATCAGTGAATGAGTCTGTGAGCTCCTTAATAACCCTCCCCAACCCCACCGTGGCGAGACCCTCGTGCACTGGGCTAGCCCTTTTTTTAATACCTTTTCTTTGTGCCTAAATCTCAAGTTCTGCTCATTATTTGTAATTATCATTAGAATTAAGATGCAACGCAGGGAGATGTAATGCTACTTCTATGGTTAAAACTTAAACACAAGGGAGAGAATAAGTCTTGTAGAGGATCTAATTTCTTAACGTCACGAGGGGGCAAACCCATGTACATGAGGAATATACAAAAAATAGAAGAAAAAAAACTTCCACAAAAAGATGGGGCATCCATTGCATATAAATATCAATTAACTCAAAAAAATGTAATACACTATCTATAGACAATGTCGATCCTCCTGTTATCCGAAACTATAACACCAAAGCCTTTAAACTCTGAATGGGAGTTTCCACCCCTCAAATAATCTTTGATTCCTCTCTCTCCAAACATCCCCCGGAATGCAAAGTGGAGTCATTTGCAAGCCTCCTTCACCTTTTGTTGTTTTTTTGCTGTATTGTCTTCCCACATAGCAAGAACTTCTGTTGTAGGCCGAGGTGTCACATAGCAAGAACTTCTCTTGTAAACTGAGGCATCCCACTGGCCACTGCACTCTGAAAAGCTCAATTAAGAACTGTTCTCCAACCATTTAGTGCTCATGCTTTCTTCATTCCTTTTCAATTGGTTAGAATGTCATAATATGTCAAAAAAAAATCGGTATTGTTTGTTGACGATTGTTAGCAACATTCTTATATTTAATCAGTTTGCAAGTAGCTTTTGCATGTATGTGTATCTACTATCTATACACAACTTGAGAATTGTGTTCTGGGTTGCTAGACTCATCCTAAGTTCAACCTGGCCTTGGCCATGAGTTGGGCCTTTGGAATCAAGTGCAATCTCTTTGCGGAAGTTTCAGCCCAATCTTGCCTTTGTTAAGTTGGGTTGCTTGGTTGGTTCCAACGGCTCCAACCTGCCAATATAGCTAAGAGAGGAAACCTGGCAATCATAGTCAATCTCACCTTATGAAATGCCCCCGATTTACCTAGAAGTTGAAATATAAAAAACACTTTCTATTTCCATCTTCTATTCAACTCAATGAATTCTTAATCCCAACCTCCATGTCTTCCAATAATAGGATTACTATGTCTCATCAAGGCATGCCTAAAATTCACATTATGACATGAACAAACTGCTTCATGAAAGCAAATAACTTTTTTCCATGCCTTCATCTTCTACCCACTTAAATTTCCTATGCATCTCTTAAAAGGACACCAATAATTCCAAAACTATAGAGCAAACTAGTCCAAATTCCTAAAGAAAGAGGATAATGAGTTGGTGATCAACCTCCTCTTATAAACAACACCTATTAGGAAGAGTCCCAAAATTTTGGTTTGTTGTTTTCCATTGTTCAAATATTATTGCATCATTGGTGAGGGTTATGAACACGGACCACTATGGTATGTACAAGATTTAAAAATTGTACAGTACGGTTAATCTTCTGTAGACTACATGGTTGGACTGTGATGGGGTGATTCTAAGCATTAGTGTTTTGCTTTTTTTGAAAGACTGATTTTTTTTATAAACAAAAGTGTTTTTGGGGGTGCAGCTTAAGTACATGTCATCTGTATAGGAGCTAGACTAGGCTCTCCCTATACAACTCTAATCTCCTATAAAGTCAACGAAAGAATATAATAAACAATATGGAAAACTTCCAGAAAGCCAAAAATGAGTGTGGTTTTCTTAGAGATCAATAATGAGAATTAGTGTCGTTAATAGCATGAATTGTTCAAATTGTTATGGAAATTTAATATATTGCAATGATGAACATGTATAAGCATCGAACTAAGTATGTTCAATTTATGTTAAACTCTTGATTTGTTATGGTTGCTTCAACTGCTTTTTTTTTAAATGGATACTTAGGGAAGAAATAAGAAGGAATTTTTTTGATACGGAATTTTTTTGATACGCTAAATTTTTATGTTTTAGAATGTACAAGTTCCATGTTTTTACTTGCAAAGAAGAAAAGTTCTATGATTTGGATCACACGTTCAATTTTTGTGTTTTGGCAATACTATGGAACCACCTTTGTCTTTCTTTTATTTATGAAAGAACATGAACATGATTAAGAAACATACCTTGGGCCCTTGTCCCATTTGTCTAGTACATGGTATACTCACTCTAGAGGCTTACTTCTCATATCTTGATCTCAATGGTAGACTCACTCTAGAGGCGTGCTTCTCATTCCGGTGGATGATTTTGTGGAGATTGAGGTGTTGGCTTGGAACCTGGGCTGCAAAGCTGGATCCCTTCCTACAACTTATTTGGGATTGCCTCTAGGGGAGTCTTCCAAGTCCAAGGCAATTTGGGATCCAGTGGTGGATTAATTTCAAAGAAGGCTAGCGGGTTGGAAGAGGCAATATCTATCCGTAGGGGAAAGTTAACACCTATCAAAAGTACACTTGGAAGTCTTCCTACGTTCTATATGTCATTATTTCCCATCCTGGCTTTGGTGTCTTCCCTTCTAGATAAATTGCAAAAGGAGTTTTTGTGGGGAAAGAATGAAGGTGAAAGGGGTGTTCATTTAGTCAATTGGGATAAGGTGAAATATCCCTTGAAGGGTGGGGGTTTGGGGGTGAAGGAGCCAAGGGCCTTTAATAAGGCTCTCTTAGGTAAGTGGCTTTGGTGATTTGCGATGTTGCCCAATGCAAAGTGAAGGGCTACCATTGAGGCCAAGGTGGGGTGTGAGGAAGGCTCTAAGGAAGTAGAGGGGCCTTAATGGGTGGGCTTTTGGAAAATTATTAGAAAAGGGGCGGCGGCGCATAACTTCTTTAAATATATGGGGTTTATTATAGGAAAAAGAGAGGGTTAAGTTTTGGAAGGATCTTTGGTGTGGCGATTGCTCTTTGGAGAGGATATTTTCCTCTTCTTTTCTTTATAGTCTCTAATTGTGAAGCTTGGGTGAAGGATTATGTGGTTTTCAATGAGGGTGGTTACACTTGGCTCCATGTTTTTAGGATGGATTTTCAAGATTGGGAAGTGGAGGTTGTGAATTTGTTGGCTCTTCTTCATAATGTTTGGGTGGACAGGGAAAAGGAGGATGCTTTATGTTGCAGGGTGGGTTCCAAAGGAGATTTTTCGGTTATGCCTTATTAAATGCAATTGGCTTGTAAGTGAGTGACGGACTTTCCATGGAAACCTATTTGGTGCTCTAAACCCCCTTTGAAGGGGCTTTTTTCTTTTTGAAGGTAGTATGGGGGGCTACATTGATGTTGGATAATTTAAAGAGGAGGGGCTTTGTTTTTCTTTTTTTTTTTGGCAAATAGATGCTCCATGTGCTGTATGGGCGAAGAAACTATCAACCGTTTGCTTCTTCATTGCCCAGGTGCCCAAGATACATGAAATCTCATCCTTGCTCTTCTTGGCCATATGTGGGTAATGCCTTGGTCAGTTGGAAATTTGGTGAAGTTGTGGCATGCAAAACGTATTTCTTGTAAGGCTCGAAGAGTATGGAGACTTGTTCTTTTTGTATCTTGTGGTATATATGGAAATAAAGAAATAGTAGATTTTTTGAAGGGGAGACAACTTCGCTTAATAGATTCAAAGATAGGGCATTACACTCATTATATTTTTGGGTCATGGAGTAATATCCTTGTAATTTGATTCTTTTGTTGAGTTTTTGGTGGTCTAAGAAATTGTTTGTAAGCTGCCCCTTTTTGTACCTAGTGTCCTTCTCAAGCTTCTTCAATAGAATTATCTTTACCTATTGAAAGAAAATGCTCTTAGCTCATCTCCTTTCATTGAGTGAAGCAGCTCGATGTCTGGCATTTATTTTAATTGTGGTATTCCCAAGTTTTTATTGGCTATACAAAGCAGGCAGTGCTATCTTCTTCAACTTGTCTGCTATTGTTGATAGAGCTTTAACATGTGAGTCAGTAAGATGCTCCTAATAGGATCACAATGAGTCCTAGCCCCTTCAAAGAAATTTCTTGTCGTTCTATTGCTTTCTTCTTAGAACAATCAACTGCGGAGTCCAAAATGTTGTTAGTTGATTATTTTCTTTTTCAAGGAAGGCTAGGATAAGATTATGTAGATTGCCCCTTGAAGCTTTCCTTGCCAATCTTTGTAGTGAGGAGGCTGGGGAAATTGTAGAGTGGGGAGGCATCAGATATGCGTTTTAGGTAACATCTGGGGGATTGGAAGTTCGTTTTTCTCTTTTGCAAGGAGGGATGGGTATTACGGGTATAAGATTGTTCAACCAAGCCTTTTAGGTAAATGGTTATGGAGTAGAAAGGAACTACTTGAGAAGAGTGGTGAAAAGAAGAGATTGATACACTAAAGTGGATTGAATCTCTCTAGGAAGAGTATGGAAGGGTAATAAAAAGAGTGGGATGAATTCTTGAGATGTCAGGTTTGTAGTTAGATTTGACTTGATCATTGGTGCGGTGAGAGTTAATCATGTTGGACATTCATGGGATATTCTCTTCCACAGGCTACTTAGAACTAGGAGATGGATTTGATAGTGGCATTTCATGACATACTATATGGGCAAACATCATGTTACTGAGGGAGAGGAAACTGCATGGTGATGGGTGGGATTGAGGAGAGGTGATTTTTAAGGTTAGGTCTTTCTATAAGGTGCTTTGCGAAGGGGGTTTCAGGGATTCCATGGACGGCTATTTGGCACATGAACACTTAAGAGTTGCGTTCTTTTGATGGATGACAGTTCTTAGGATGATCTTAATCGCTGACAGCCTCTTGAATAGAAGACAAGTAATTGTTAATTGATACTATTTATGTAAGGGAGATGGGGAGTCGGTCGGCGATTTCTGGCTTCATTTTCCATAGACTGGAGAGATATGTGGTCCAGTCTACTGACTCTATTTCAAGTCCATTGGGTTATGCACATATTGGTAGGGGGACTGCTTTCTACCATAGAGGCTAAAAAGTGGGAAAGAGAGGGCTGTGGCAGGTGGTTCCACTATGCTTGTGGAGCATTTGGGGTGAGAGGAGGATGATGTTTTTTTGTTTTTTGATAGGTAAAGAGTATAATTATATTAAAGGCACCTGAGGGAGGCGAACCCGTATACAAAAAAGATGGCACAATAATTAAAGCATAAGACTTCCCAAAAAGTCTACGAAAGTATATACAGGAGTAGGACATGACTCCATAACCGGAAAAAAATAATATTTTCGAAAATTTATCTTTTAATCTATAAAGGGATTATTCTTCCCCTTCTAAAATCCTTATATTTCTCTCTCCATAAATACCACAAGAGAGAAATCGAAGCCATCCTGCAAATCTTCCTAGTATCCTTCCCAACATGGCTTCCTCTCCAACAAGCAAGGAGATCCTTCACCCTAAATGGCATGATCCAAGAACACCCAAATAAAGAGGAAAGCATGCACCAACAGTCATGGGCAACATCACAGTGAAGAAAGAGGTGGCTAATTGTTTCTTCATCTCTTTTACATATGCAACATCTACTCACCAAACTAAATCCCCGTTTCTTCAAGTTATCCATTGCTTCCCACGCTAAACACCATGCAAAAAAAAATTCTACTTTAACCAGAACTCAAGAACAGAAAATCGACCTCCACGAGAAGTCTACATCACAATAAAGGGCAGTGCCGGCTCCACGGGAAGTCTATATCACAATAAAGGGCAGTGCCGACTCCATCATTAAGCAAGTGAAGCAATAGCTTTGGGCCCCAAATTTTATATAGTTTGTAATAAAACTAGAAGTCGAAGCCTCACAAATAAGACCTAAAAAAAATTAAGTTTAGGATAAAAATTCAAGTTAGACCAATCACATTTGATAAAAAAAAATGTCATATTGAAAAACTGAACATTTATGTTTCAATTTTTCGAAGAACTTTTTGATAACTAAGAACTTTTCCTCATCAAATCAATCATTCTCTTTCTCTCTCATTCCTTATTATGAGCATCATATAACAAGTCGGCAATTTTTTTCATCATATATTATCAATCTCATTTGATTTTTTTTTTATTAAAAAAAACGTGAATAGCCTTTTTATATTGCCCAACTTATAGATTTTGAAAATTTTATTAGTAGAGTCATATTTTAAATTAATCACATTTTTGCTATTTGTTTACATAAAAAAGACGTAGATAATTCTTTTGTAGTGTCTAATTTATAGTTTTTGTAAATTTTATTACTAGAGTTCTGTCTCAAATTTTCTACTGTTCAACTTGTCTAATTATGTAAGAACTCTAATATTCAACATATGTAACTTTTGTATTGGATATTATTATAATTTTTATATTATAATATATATATATATATATATATATATATATACTTTAATATAAAAAATAAAAAGGTCTCATTTAAATTGTTGCCTTAGGCCCGAAATTGTATGGAGCTAGCCTTGTTAAAGGGTTAGAATCCCGATTTGAACTCTTAAGCATAGTGATGTAGGACAAGTATGGGGAAACACAATCCTTTATTATGATCTTTATTTTTTCCAAATCACGGGGACTTCCTCCTTTATTTCTTGATACACACACACACACACACACACACACACATATATATATATATATATATATGTAGGTCAAGTGTTTTGCTTCGTTGGTTGTTTTGTATAGGTCCTTGCATATAATCTTGTCTTAGCTTGCCTTGAAAGAGAAAATAGTCAACTACGTCACATAGCCCCTTGTATGTGAGAATTTTCTTTGTTGAGTTGCTTATAAACTACTTCACATAGCTTATTGATCTCCTTGTATCATTGGATCACAGGGACCACCTGTTTGTTGATTGATTCTTTCATAATATTTCTAGGAGTGATGAGAGTCTAGTTCCGTCTAATTCAGTCGTACACATTGTGTGTACATAGGCGGTCCCTATCAGCCCAGCCATTTTATGCTGGGTCGGGTTTGGGTTGGAGTGGAATACAAGCCACACTTGACATATTTCTAAAGCATGATCATTGCAGTTTCCTCTAGTTATGGTTATTGATTTATATGCGCAGGCTTCATTTATTCCTGCATGTTTTTTAGGGTTGATGTGCGAATTATTGTGGAGTGATCCACAGCCTCAGCCTGGAAGAGGTCCAAGCAAACGAGGTGTAGGTCTTTCTTTTGGTGCAGATGTAACAAAAAATTTTTTGCAGGAAAACAATCTAGGTACTTCACTGCCAGATTAAATTCTTTTCATGGTTTCATTTTCTTCAATTTGGTACCTTCACACGGTTCATTCATTTGACAGATTTAGTTGTGCGATCTCATGAAGTGAAGGATGAAGGCTATGAAATTGAGCACAATGGTAAACTCATTACTGTATTTTCTGCTCCAAATTACTGTGATCAGGTAATCGAATCATGACTTTTCCTTCCTAGACATGTTTGCATTTATCTTCTGTAATTTGTTTGAACAATACTATCCACCTCCTAGACAAGCTCGCATTTATCTTCTAGAGTTTTTTTGTACAAAACTTTCCATTTGTGTTCAATTGTTGCTCCATGTTAATTGTCATTCACAATTTTAAAGCAGATTATTATGGTGCTTGTATTTGTCAGTACTGCATTTTGCCTTGTATATATGGATTAATTATTATTACTTGCACACACACTGAGTTTTGAAATGAGTAAAAAGTTTATACATTTACCATTTGTCTATACATTCTACAGATGGGTAATAAGGGCGCTTTTATTCGTTTTGAAGCCCGAGATTTGAAGCCAAACATAGTGACCTTTTCAGCAGTGGTCGGTAGCTTCTGTTTTCCTAATATGTTCATTTGTTTTTCTTTTCTTTTGAATGGGAATCACGTGTGCGCATATGTTGGTTGTTTTTCCCTCACTCTCTGGTGGTTGGGGAAGTAATTTTCAGTACTAATTCATCCAATACGTTTATTTGCATGATTTCTTTGGATGCAATTGCAGCCACACCCTGATGTGAAGCCAATGGCATACGCCAACAACTTTCTCCGGATGTTCTCTTAATCCATATACCTGAACTGAGCTGCCAAATATGTATATTTTGCTGTGCTTAGGTGGTTGGAGTTGACACATGCACCTTTCGTGTTGTGAGATTTATCGAACTTATTTTTTTGGCAATTTACCTATTGTTAGTTGGAATATTTGGGCCCTTGTTTCATGTTTTTGTTTTGTGGATCCAAAATTCCAGGTTTAGGTTGGGGAAAAGACCCTCCAGCATGAAAGATGGTGCCATGTAAAATGTTTGGCCATTTGATTGTCGGTTACTTATTTCCTGTTTCACATCTCATATGATTGTTCTGTTTTCGTTGTCTTTAGGAGGAGAAGAATTATGTTGCTTCGAGCTTATTCAAATAAAGTTCCTATTCATTACGATATTTGTCTGTATAGTTATTTCCTGTTTCTCCTCTCATATGGTGGTTCTGTTTTCAGTCTCTTTAGGAGAATAAGAATAAAGTTTGTTATGAGCTTATTCAAATAAAGTTTGAATTCATTAATGTATTGCTGGGTAGTTATGGGTAATTTTGACACGCCAAGGGGGGATTGTTCCGACTCCATGTTTGTTGAAATGCATTTAGGAGTTATTTATTAACACTTGGAGCATCCCTGACCAACCAAACTTCATTATTTCACCAGAGAAAGCTGCCAAGCAAGCTACTCTGGTTCTGGCAACCATGCAGAAGTATTTGAATCTGAAGAGGCTGAGTTTTAAAGGAAGTCCAAGCATGGAGGATTATTTGGGCTCTGCATTCAGCTTTCACTGTTCCAGTATTTAACATGTTGAAGGAATTGTCTGCATCATGGTAACAAAATTCTCAAAAATAACATTGATTTTATGCATTGGCGTAAGAATAAATGAGGTCATAATAAATGGTATATGGGTGTGGAAGAAAGTCTGGACTTTATTTTTCTTTTGATAATTGCCTAAATGATGGGAGCAAATCATCCTAGCCTCTTTAACAGATGGATTTAATCAAGTTTTTGGGATGAGGAAATCATTGTAGAGTAGTCCATTGCAATCCTTTTGAGCTGTATGGCTGTTAAGAAACAAGGGAAAACTAATTCCAAATTAGGCACTTTTATACACTTGCAGAGAGTAAACAATTTAATTGGTTTTACAAAAAGTGGTGCAGGTGCAGAAGGGAACTTAATCCATACCAGCTTTGATCTTGATGATATAGGGAAATTACTTTTTGATGCTTTTTATGTCCCTAAAACTAAATTGTGTTTGATGGCTCTTGGATTAAGGCAGCAGCTAGACCGGTGAGCAAGTTTTGAGTGTATTGATTTCTTGCTGCATTCTTCTTTTTCTATTTTGTTTTCTACCATGTTGTAACCTTCACTTACATCAACCAACTTCTTCTTGATTGATACACACGCGCACATACATATTCAAGTTATTTATTTATTTTTTTACATGTAAATAATGCTTTGCATTTGCTCTAGCAAAGATGATTTTCATTAATATTATGCTTTCAAGACGTTTGGCAGCAGGGCATATTGGAGAACACTCTCATGATAAAAAAAGTGAGTTTTATATGACAAAATAATAATAATAAAAACAGTGGTAATATAAGACAAACAACAGGCCAGTTGAAATCAACCTTGTATGTAAAGTTTTCTTTTTCTAATTTTTTTTTTCCTTTACCAGTTTTGCCTTCCATTTTTGTCATTTTTATTGTCTGACAAAATGAAACATGCCCTGTTATGTCCAACCACTCCCTCTCCCCCCCCCCCCCCCAAAAAAAAAACTCTCTCTCTCTCTCTCTATATATATATATATGTTTTCAATATTTTCACCCTACCCTAACTTCAAATTCTCACTCAATGTCATGACCCACCCATCATATCAGTCACATCTCCACAACTCTCTCTCTCATGGTAGAATCCTAATCACTGATGAAACTCACTTCTAAAACCACCCAAACAGCTACTACAACTGATCAGACCTCACAAACCTCAACACAATGTGCTGTTCCTTCTCACTCTCCCTTCCACAGCTTCTGCTACTCCTCTCACTTCCTTCAATCTCTCTTGTCTCCTCCACCAATCAACATGCAAACAAGAATCTCCAACCAGACAACATGGATCCATCTGAACTAGAAACTCTGTTCAACATCATGGACACCATGTCTTCTGATCAAAACTGGAGACTCTCATATCCAGACCCTTGTAAACCAGGATGCTCAGCCTGGCCTGGGATAGAGTGCAAAACAGGGAATGACAACCACCTCCATGTAACCAGGCTCGACTTTGGCACACTACCAAACCCAACATGCAAGAGCACAGCCACATTTCCTTCACAAATCTTCAGCCTTCCGTACCTTCGATCTGTGTTTTTCTTTCACTGCTTCACTCACGCCAAAACCACTATCTCTGTTTCACAGAAAGGAGTCTTCAATTCATCATTGCAACAGCTCAGTCTCCGATCAAACCCAGCACTTATCGGCCCAATCCCACCTCAAATGTCTTTATTGAAGTCGCTTCAAATCCTCACATTGTCACAAAACCACCTCGATGGGCAAATCCCTGCCGTGATTTTCAGTTTGAGCTCTCTTGTACGCCTTGATTTGAGCTATAATTTGCTTGGAGGTACTATACCATACCAGTTGGGCAACCTCAGAAACCTTGGTGGCCTTGATTTGAGCTATAATTCGCTTACAGGTTCAATTCCAGACACAATTGGCCAATTGGGTGCGCTTCAAAAGCTCGATTTGAGCTCGAATTTGATCAGTGGAAGCATTCCAGATAGCATTGAGAAGCTCAATTCATTGGTTTTCATGGCTTTGAGCAACAACAGATTAGGCGGAAAATTCCCAAAAGGATTGGCGAAGTTGGGAAGCTTGCAATACTTCATCATGGATGATAATCCAATGTTCATACCACTGCCAGCAGAGTTTGGTGTGCTGCAGAAACTACAAGAGCTCAGGCTTGCCAATTCTGGGTATTCAGGCACAATACCAACAACCTTTTCACAACTCACGAATCTAAGCACTCTATCATTGCAAAACAACCGATTAACGGGCGAAATTCCGGTTAGTTTTGGCAGTCTCACACGCATATATCATCTGAATTTGAGCAGAAACTTTTTGGGTGGTGTTGTTCCATTCAATTCAAGTTTCTTCAAGAGATTGGGTAGAAACTTGGACCTGAGTGGCAATCCAGGGCTGTGTTTGAGCCCATCTGAAGCATATGGCGTCAAGATTGGAGTCAGCGTGTGTGGAAGCAAGGGGACTAGTTCTATGAAGAAATCTGAAGCTCCATCTGGGTTCTCCAAGCCATTCTTTCTTTTTGGTGCTTTGGGTGTTTTGTCAATGCACCAAATTTCTCTCTCCCTATGAAATATGAATTGGGTCTCTTCTCTATCTATTTTTACTTTTTTACTACATTTTCTTTTTTAATTTTTTAGTGGATATTAGTAATAGTAGAGGTAAGAGTCTTCCCTAAAGGAAGTCTATAATGTCTGTGCATAACTAGTTCTGCTAAACTAGTATGTTTGAATTTTGTTTGGTTGATAGGATTTAGCACAATCCTCTATTGTATTATATATATATATATATATTATAGAAGTGTGTACATATTTGTCAAAGTCATTTTAGCAATCACTATTTGATTGGGCACTATTGTGTCTCCAGAGGGTCCCAAATTTTGTGTTTGTAAGTTTTAGTAGGCTTTAGGTAAGAGGGAGTATAAGAATAGGGCAAAGTGGCTATGCACAGATGTTGTGTTGCTGTAGTGTTTATCACGTGGACCTACTTCTAAATGGATCCTACCCAATAATTTATCTTAGATGATGTTTGGAGCTACTAACTGATTGAAGTGGATCGAGTTTATGCACCAAATTTATGAATTAAATTAATTATACTAATCGGACAATATATATATATATATATATATTGTTTTCTTAAAGTTAGACAACTCTGTCACATTGTAAATAGTGATTGACTTGATCCATGAGTCATATTCTTACAAGAATTTCTTTTCATTGAAAGAATAATTTTTTAGGTAGACCGGATCCATTGACTTGGCCAATTAATTCATGCTATATGTATATGTTGTCTACTTTTAACACACAAAAAAGTTATTTTTATTTACATAGTTTGAAATAATTGGATAGATTCGTTGACTTGATCAATTGATCCAATTCATCAAAAAATTTATCCATTAAAAGATTCATCTATAAAAATTGTGAATGAATTGATTCAGACTCAAAGAAAGAGCAAATGGGATCAAAATGAAATTAGTATGACCTTGTTTTCTTTTGAGATCTCTAGAGGCTCAAATGTAATGTATTCTATTGTGTGCATGGCAAGATCAAACCATTCTCCAAAGAATAAAAACTAGTTTCCCCTTCTGAAAAAGGAGAACAAACAAGTAGAAAACGAAAGCCCAAGTCTATTCCTTTCCCAATGTGTTTGAGAGAGTCATCACTGCTCACTATTTTCTTTATGTTGCCATTTCCCTTTCCCTTTGAATGAATGTGTTGTGTGTCTCAGACTCAGAACAGTGTCTCCACGTTTTGTCGCCAAACAAGGTTTTGGTAACAAACAACACTTTATGGGAAAAAGCGGAGTGGGAAATCCAATGCCAATGGGTTTCTTTCTTTGTACAAATTGGGGAAAATTATAATATAAATACAACACATATGACTGCACGAGGGGGCTGTTCTCTCTCTCTTACTGTTTCTCACTCTAAAACCAAACAGCAGGCCCTCATGTGGGCAAGGGCAAGGGCAAGGGCATTACTTCAAAGTTGCTTTTTTTTTTTTCCTTCCATTTCTCCTATTTTGAGGAGGAAAAGGGAGTGGAGTGTATTACTGATGTTCGCCCGTGAAATATTTGCATGATCAACCCTTTTCTTACGTGCAACTCATCTAATTATTATTATTATTATTATTAGTTTATATTCTACAAAACAAAATTAAAGTGAAATGCTATTATTCTTTAATGACGTGATATGCGAACGTTAAATTAGTTTAGAAATTCCAAATTTATATACCAAAATTTGTATCTTAATTAAATAATGTAACATAAGATTATTTATTATGTACATTATTTAATGTTCAATCAATGATTTACTATCAACTAATATTGTCATCTCTTTTATTTACTCTTTTTTAGTAAAAGCACTTCCTTTAAAATGGATTATTTTTATAAGATAAAATATTTAAATGATAATAATAACACAATAATGCTATCCTTATAAGATAATTATACATAAAGTAATTCTATTCTTACCATAAAATTTTATCAAATTTTTTTATCTACTGACATGACTGTTCGGGTGTTAGTCAATTAAGCTTCTTGGTATTTATGGGTGCGTCAATTAAGTCTCTCGGTACTAGTCAGTTAAGTCTCTTGGACTTAACATGACTAGTACCAAGAGGCTAAATTCACTAGCACTAAGAAACTGAATTTACTAGCACTTAAATAGCCACATCAGCAGGTAAATTTTTTGGTAAAATGTTATGGTAAGGATAGTATTACTACTCTTATACATAAGGACTATACTTGCTAATGTGGCTGCCTAGTCAGCAAAGCCACAACAACCCACTCTTAAATAAAACACAGCAACCTTTCATTTTTCCCCCTATCTCTCTTTCTACTTTGCTTTCCCTCCATCTCTCTTTCAGCTCTTTTAGCAAAAGCCCTATTTCCTTCACCTCTTTTCACTCCGGCGACGACATCTCACTCTAGCGACGACATTCTTCTGGTTTATAAACCCATCTCTTTGATTTCATTTTTCCTTCCATCTCTTTTTTAGCTTTTTCTCCATCTTTCTTTTAGCAAAAGCCTTATTTCCTCACCCCTCTTCACTCCGGTGATGATATCCCACTCCAGCAACCGTTCACCCATATCTCCGATGGAAACAATATTTCTGGCCTGTAAACCCATCTCTCTCTCTCTCTCTCTCTAAGAAGTTTTTAGCTCTCTTTAAGCTTTTCCTTCATCTCTCTTTCAGCGAAAGCCATATTTCCTTCACCCCTCTTCACTCCGGTGACGACATCCCACTCCGGCGACCATTCACCCATATCTCCGACGGCAACATTTTTTCCAGTCTGTAAACCCATCTCTCTCTCTCGCTCTCTAAAAAGTTTTTAGCAAACACTTTTTGCCTCCATTTCTCTTTGAGAAAATATTGGTTAAATACATATTATTTTGTTGAATATGACCAATGCCCAAGCTCTAAGTTGCTAATATAAGCATTTTTAAGTTTAGAGTACAAGAATTTATTTGTTTTGAGTTGAGAAGCTTTGGTATTTGAAAGTATATTGTCCTTGTATTTTGCTACTTGTTATGGTTACATATAGCTTATGCATGAAAAAGTTAGTTCGTTAACATTTTAGGATTAGCACCTGCTTCTACGCTTCTAAATATTAACAGCCCTTTCATGCTAGTAAAAGCAATCCCTTGGTGCTAGTAAAAACAGCCCCTTGGTACTAGTCAATGAAGCATCTGATACTGGCCAAATAAGCCTCTTAGTGCTAGCATGAGAAGTCAGTTAATATTTTTTGATGTAGCGCACACAAAATTTTGTTAGATGTTTTCATAAGTATAATTGGTTGTTTGATATTTCTTTTTGTCCATATTTTCAATTTTATAGGAATGGAAGAGGATGCTTCAAGTAGCTCATCAAGTATAGAAGTAGTTGAGGATAAAAATGAGAATGAAATGGAGATATTTAATTTAAAAGACAAAGTAAAGGATCCCAAGTTTAGAAGCTAACAATGCAAACTTCTTTTATGCGATGGATTTGGATGAAAAGGTCGATTTGGGTGATTGGTTAGAAAATGTTATTATAGTAATGATGCGTATTTTAAATGGTTGTTCATCAATGATGCGTAAGCAAACATGATACTTGTAATTGTGTGTATTTAAATTATTGTGAAATTTTAGTTCAATATTTATTAGCACGTGTGTTATGAATGATAACTTGAAAGTGATCATCACTTGAATGACATGATTCTTTAATAAAAAAGGAAAACTATGAAATGTATTTCTTATGGGTGCCAATGGAAAAAATTACTAGTAAGATTTTTCGACTAGCACCAAAGGGTTTCTTGAACTAGCATCCAAGGCTTTGTAAACTAGCACCAGAGCCTTTTTGAAATAGCACCAAAGTGGCTTCTTTTACTAGCACGTGTGTTCTGAATGATTACTTGAATGGCTTGATTCTTTAATAAAAGGGAAAAACTATAAAAACTATTTCTAATGGGTGCCAATGGAAAAAATTACTAGCAGGCTTCTTGGACTAACACCAAGGGGCTTCTTGGACTAGCATCAGAGGCTTATTAGACTAGCACTCGAGATTTCTTAAACTAACACCAGCACCGTTTTGAAATAGCACCAAAGTGGTTTCTTTTACTAGCACGTGTGTTCTAAATGATTACTTGAATGGCTTGATTCTTTAATAAAAGAGAAAAACTATGAAATGTATTTCTTATGTGTGTCAATGGAAAAAATTACTAGCAGGCTTCTTCGACTAGTACCAAGGGGCTTCTTGGACTAGCACCAAAGACTTATTGGACTAGTACCTGAGGCTTCTTAAATAGCACTAGAGCCGTTTTGAAATAGCACCAAAGTGGCTTCTTTTACTAGCACATATATTCTGAATGATCACTTAAATAGCTTTATTTTTTAATAAAATGGGTAAACAATGAAGTGTATTTCTTCAACAATATTTTTTTTTTTTGTTTCAAAAAGGCTTATCTGAATTAAGTTGGATATGGTACAACTCCACCAAGAAATTGAGTTGTGAAAAATGATATTATAGTAATGATGTGTATTTAAACGGTTGTTCTCAATATTGAGAGATTGTATCGCCATAAGGATATTGGACTAGCACTATAGGCATAGTGGACTAGCACCATAAACACATTGGACTAGCACCAAGGGTTCTGAATGACCTGTATTTATAAAACTTCTTCATATGCCTTAAAGTGTGAGTGTTTGATTGCATGTATACCCAAGATACAAAAACCTGCCATGTACTCCTTAATGTACAATTGCATGTATCATATACAAGATGTCATTTAAGCAACTAATCTTCCTTTAAAATATAAAATCAAATCCAAGAACTTTAGTATGTAAAAATTACAACCCAACCACTTTCGCATCAGAAGTAAAAAGTTTCAACACATCTTCAGAAAGGAGAAAATAAATACAATAACTTTTGAATAAACTAAGAAATTTTAATCAAAAATTAGATCAATCCAGTTTTTTTTTCATCACTTCCTCAGTGTCGGCTTTATCAAATTTTTGTCATGTGTGATTCATTGGACAACCAACTGCTTACGTATCAAATTTTAGTAATTTGAGTACTCTACTAGTACCAGAGGCTTATTGGACTAGGATCATAGGCTTTTTGGATTAGCACTTGGGTGCTTAACTGACTGGCACCTGTGTCTTACTAACTGGCACTTGGGTGCTTAATGGACTGGCAACTAGGTGCTTAACTAACTAGCATGAGAAGCCTGTTAGTAATTTGAAATTGTAACCAAGAGATAGGTTGTACATACATAAGAGTTGCAAATTAATGACTTGTATCAAATAATCAGATGTGAAAATAATTCCCATTGAATTCAAAACAGAAGAGTAATTTAGCCTTTACTACATCTAAAGGAAAATTGCACATGTAAGACTATGAAACTTTATACTTAATTTTTCAAACAAGTTGATCACAATCCATCCAGACCTGAAGAGGACAAAATAATTAAAGGATGCCTTACACTATAATAAACACACCTATGAAAATTAAACAAGAAGTTAAGCCCAAACCCAAGCTATTTGGCCTTGCACAGTTCCTCCTACACATTCCAAACTAGAAACAACACTATAATAATAACCTTAATACATGAAACCGCTATGATTAGTAAAAAAAAAAAGGGTTAAAAAACAAAAGACCCAGAAGCACCAGCAATAGGTGCACAACCAAGAGATCAAAAGAACACATAAGAATACTAACCCTACTACACCACAACATCTACTTAACAGAAGCCCAAATAACTGAATCAACCATAACATCATTGAATAGGGAAGCCAAGAGATCAAAATAACACATCAGAATACTAACCCCAACACCCCACAATACCAGCTATAACACAAGCCCATGACTAGTACCAAATGACTACTTTTACTAGCACCAAAGGACCGTTAATATTTAGAAGCGTAGGAGCAAGTGCTAGCCTTAAAATGTTAACAAACTAACTTTTTCATGCATAAGCTATATGTAACCATAACAAGTAGCAAAATATAAGGACATCATGGCAAACATTTACAATAGTATACTCGTAGACATTAAATTAAACTTCTTAGACTAGCTCCAAGGGGTTATTTTAACTAACACTTGGATGCGGAATGATCCTTATGTGTATAATGTATCCATATAGTGCAAGTGTGGGGGTAGGCTTGATTGCAATGATGGATAAAAGACTCTCTATTTATTGTTTGCATCAATAAATTCACGAGCCGGTATCTAAAAATGCATAAAAAAATTACTAATAGGTTTCTCATGCTAGCACCAAGAGGCTTCTTTGGCTAGCACCAGAAGCTACTTTGACTAGTACCAAAGGGCTGCTTTTACTAGCATCAAAGGATTATTAATATTTAGAAGTGTAGAAGCAGGTGCTAGTCCTAAAATGTTAACGAATTAACTTTTTCATGAATAAGCTATATGTAACCATAACAAGTAGCAAAATACAAGGATGATATACCTTCAAATGCCAAAACTTCTCAACTCAAAAAAAATAAATAGTTGTACTCTAAACTTAAAAATGCTCATATTAACAACTTAGAGCTTGGGCATTGATCATATTCAACAAAATAATATGTATTTAACCAATATTTGTTCAAAGAGAGATGGAGGGAAAAAGCATTTGTTAAAAACATCTTAAAGAGAAAGAGAGAGATGGGTTTACAAACAAAAAAGAATGTTGCCGCTAGAGATATGGGTGAACGATCACTAGAGTGAAGGGAATAGGGTTTTACTGAAAGAGAGATGGAGGAAAAATTGAAATTAGAGAGATGGATCAGAGAGAGAGATGGGTTTACAAATCGGAAAGAATGTTGCCGTCAGAATGAGATGCCGTCACTGGAGTGAAGAGAGGTGAAGGAAATAAGGCTTTTGCTGAAAGAGAGACGAAGGGAAAGCAAAGCAGAAAGAGAGATGAAGGGAAAAATGAAATTGGGCTGATGTGGCTTTGTTGACTGGGTAGCCACATCAGCAGGTATAATCTTTAGGTATAATTGTCTTGTAGGATAGCATTATTGATAATAAAATATGAGTTATTAAGAAAATATCATCTTTTTCTCTTTTATATTTTGTATGACAAAATTGTCCTTGTAATAGCCAAACAAATTTACTAAATTGTCCATATCTAATCTTCACCCTTTTTCCTTCTTCACCTTCTCTAACCCTAGCTCGATCGCTGCCCATTCTCCTTCCTCTTACATTTTATATGAACTCCCACCTTAAAGATGGGACAAGAGAAATGTTTTGAAAGTCTTTGGTGCTTTGGGAATGGTGGTGGAACTTGTAGCAATGAGGAAGAAAAGGGGCGGTGACAACAATAGTGGTGGTGATGATTGGAGGTGGATGGTGATAGGAAAGAATCGTGACATGTTTTTATTCGGGTGCAACTATTATAACTTGAGACGTAAGGTTTACAACATCGGATGAACCCGAATATCGTGAGAGTTGCATTGGGTCATCTCACAATGTAGTGATGGGGTAAGGAAAGAGATGGTATCGAAATTATTTTTTGATTTTTTTTATATGTTTTCTTGTTTTGTGTAGTGGGGGGTGGGGGGGGGGGGGGGCAAAGGAAGTTCTTTGAAAGTCCTTGAAACTTGAAGAGTAGTGAAGATGGATACAATTACAACATGGAAAAAGAGGCATGGCGGGTGGCAGCTAATGAAAATAGATTGGCAAAGTGGATGGTAATGGGGTTAGGGTTAGGATTTTGAAAAGAGAAGATGAAGAAGATGGTAGATTAATCTTTTTAGTTTTGCAAAAAGGTTAGTTTCGGTAAAATAAATTTTGAATAGTAAAAGTTGCTTTTCTTTAAAAAAAAAAAAAACAAACTTTGCCCATTAAAATAATATTTTTCTAAATCATAGGTGTCCCAATAAAATACGTGTTATTACTCTTACCTTTTCTAAACCTAAATAAGTTTGTGTGAGCACTCATTTGAAAAGTTGGAGTGAAAACAGGGGCTTGCATTCTTAGCTGAGTCAATTATCAAAGCATCTAAGTCTTTTTACCATGCTACAACAAACAGCCTTTCTACTCCCTGCACTTAGAATTGGAACATGCTCTCAACATCAACAAAATTTTGTTTTCATTTCCCCCCCTTTTTTTAAAATACATAAATGCAACATATGTAGATATAAATATTATTATTTTTGAAGTATTTCGAGTTCGAGTTTTCTTTGCGTCAATCGTTGGTAGCTAGAACTTAAAAAATAGGTCTGACTGTCACGAAGAAGGAAACTTAATTTAATACGCGTGAACTGGCCCAAGATAGGCCTAACCGATCCAGCAAAAAAAATATACTGTATATACTACTGTTTCATATTAGAAAATCTAGCCTTTTAGCAGCCACCTCCAAATTGGACCATGCCTAATTCAAGTCCCAGTTCAGCCATGTATGCAATTCAAAGACATTATTATAAAACATACATGCAATTGAAAACCCCCCAATTGGGTACGTAATGGCATACCAATTTTTGTCTAATCTTGTTGCAACCTCTCAATCAAAAAGAATTTCTCAAGAACTTGTTTGGTTGTCTCCTTGAATTGAATTATTTCTTTCAATTACATTAGCATTTTAAGGTTTTTTTTTTTTATTATAAAAAGAGTCATATTAGATGCCACCAAATGTCATAATAAAAATGACGTTTAAAATTATAAATTTAGTTATTTCAAGGATATTTAAAAAATGATCATTTAGGAAGAAATACGATGAGGTTTCTAATTTTGTATGAATATGAATAGAGATCCATTCAAAATATGATGGGGTTACTAATTGTGAATAGAAACTACTCAAATTCAAGCGAAGTCCAAACAAGCCATTAGAATCAACTCAATTCACGATCCACAACAGAAAAAAAAGCATGAAGCAGTCTCTTTTAAATGATGCACTAGGGGGAGTTGAGGGCACCGCATCATGAATAATTTGAGTTTCCTCAGGCTCTCTGCTCCCCATTCTTTATTAAAGGATACGAGAGTGTTCAGACAAATAATCATATAAAGTCTGCTCAAACTGCTCTACCTGTAGAAAAATGGATTGTTGGATTAAAATGAGAATAAGCTGAAGAGAAAAAGTACACAAAATTATATCACTCTACAGAAATTTTATTAGTTGTTTTTGGTACCAAATGCAATGAAATTTACACTGACATCCTCAGATAGAGACCATCTTCCAGTCAAGGGGTTGTACACAAACCCAGCCATCTCTTGGTCGTGGACAAAGCCGACCACGCAAAAAAGTTTACCAGTGAGGAAAAAGAAACAAAAAAAAGGACTTGCATTGAATAATTTGGAATATATTAACACATGGAGCAAAGATTGGCAAAACTATTAAAAGACATTTATGTATTTTGCTTACAGTTATAGAAGCACGCTGTAGAATCAGTACTAGTTCTTCACAAGTAAGAAAACTTGACCACTGATGCGTACCTTTAGGGAGCTGCAGAGTACCAAATGTTAAGCATACAGGCTATGGTAAAACCACAAGATATGCAAAATATAAGCACATATTTATGTAATAATAATTTAATTATTTTTGATAGGTATTTGATCAACTCTCCTTTAGAAGTTTGTGTTTGTCTGAGCATTGCCAATGCAAAATTGGGCGTTCACGCACAAAGCTGCTCACCCAATTTCGTCTACAACACTATGTCAAACGGGCCAAAGTATAAAATCACAGTATAGAAAAGAGTGACATCTCAACATCAGCACAAGTGTAGCGGTTGTGGTTGCCACAACATATTTCCCAATGATGCTAATAAAAATGAAGTTAACCACACAAAGATGTTAACTACATATCTGGTCAAAATTAGAAAATTTTCAATTTGAATAGCTCGTTACTGCCCATCCAAGAAATAGCTGGCTGTTTGAATCAATTTTTTTTTTTCTTAAAAAGGTCATATCGAATGCACAACGCTCCTGCATTCAGCAAGGTCTGAGAGGTGTGGATTGTACGCAATACTATCCTTTAATTATAAAATTAAAAATCTCTTGGTATACAAATATAACATATATTAAGACTTATCAAGGATGATTCTTGAATAAAAATAATAATAAAGAAGCCCAAGAGGTGAGAAGTTGACCATAATGGCAAAATGTGAAAGGAATTTTGCGATATATCATTTATAATTTAGGAACACATTGTAAATCTTTGGGTTAATTACATCTTAGTACCCTAAAGTTTTGTACAAATTTCAAATAAGGTTCTCAATTATCAATTGTAATAATTCAGTCCCTCAATTTCTAATTTCATTTCAATTGAGGCCAATTGCAAACAGCTGTCCCAAATTGATTACATTTTAGTACCCTATAATTTCATATGAGTTTCAAAATAGTACCATGTAATTATATATGAGTTTCGAATAAGGCCCTATGATTTTATACGTGTTTCAAATGAGGCCCTATAATTTTAATGTGTAAACAGCTGCCGTTAAGAATTTATGATGACCGTTAACGTCCGTTTGCACTTGGCCTTGATTAAAATGAAATTAAAAATTGAGGGACTGAATTGTTACAATTGATAATCAATGACCTTATTTAAAATCGGGATAAAACTTCAGGGTACTAAAATGTAATTAATCTTATAATTTTACTTAACTAGTTTAATGATTATGAAATCACTACTTAAAATCATAAAACCTCCCAAGTTTAAATTAAGTCAAATTAAGTTATAACTTTCTTTAAACAATCAATTTTATAAGAATGGTTTTAATAGTAATATCATGCAATTGGTCGTTATATACAAAAACAAAGAGAGCGAAAAACATTACAATTGTGTCCTTAAAGTGCTACAGAAAACTTTTCTATCTTTGCAAGCGACCGATGCATGGGGTTGACTTACTAAAATGTGCCTCAAGAGAATTTTGAACATTAAGTCCAGAGATAATCATGTAAATAGAACTGGACATTTTTTCCTTCTAGCATGCGGGAATATAAATCCATTTCTAGAGTATAGTTTATTAAATGAAACAATGCCTATGCTTCTGTTGGAAATTTAATTTTGACTGTTTTTATAATGCATAATTATTTAGTTACATATAATTTGATACATGAATATGTTTAGGAACTGTATGGGTTGCCTAGAAATTTCTAAAGGTTATTTAAGAATTATAAAGGTTGTATTTAAATATATATGTAATCCTAGTCCTATATAAAGGACTATATGGGCTGCATATGTAAGGGAATCAAGAGGAAGAAAAAAAACGAGTGATATAATAAAAATAATATAGATATTTTGTGAAAGAAAACAAGCTCTCAGGCAATTGGCGGAGGAGTTATACAACCTATGGCTGTACATCTCTCACTACATGTTTAAGTAATTCCATTTGGTATTAGAGTATCAAAGAATTCCAACATGGTATTAGAGCTCCTCAAAAATTTCAACATGGTATCAGAGCCGGTTTCGAGTTAAACTGGGCGTGTGATAAAAATTCATAGTTGATGTTGGTTGGTGAGGAATATTGGTTGCCAAAAAAATACAAGAAGTCTTCTCTCTTATCTTGGTTATCGATTATGCTATAAGGCTGAAACTACAGCCCACTTAAGCCTAATCAAAAGACTTGTTTGCCAAAAAGAAGAACAAAGAAAAAATGAGAAGAAGAAGAAGAATAGAAAATTTTCAATGAAATTAAAGGGTTGGAAAACGAGTCTAACCAAATGAAAATGGAAGACCAAAAAGCTAACAAGTGCTTTTGCAGTTAAAAGAGAAGAGGCAATGACCATGAGTCGGCCAAGAGAGAAAAAAAAAAGGGTGGAGAAAAAATAGAGAAAAAAGGGGGAATATCCCTAAAAATGAAAGGGAGCAACAACCATTAGAGAAAAAAAAAAATTTGATTATTAATATTTTGTTTTGCAAATTATATTGAGAATCAAGAAACCAAAATATGGAACTAAGCTTACAATTTCAATGAAGTTTTCAAGAAGAAAAAATAGAGAAGAATCAATTGATGCTAACAAGAATGAAGAATGTTGATTGAAGATTGAAGAATGAACAATGAAGGATGGAGATTGAAGATGAAAAGAAAAGAAAAACTCAAAATTAAGGGGGAGGGTCGGAAATATAATTTTGAATGTTTCTATAATGCATAATTGTTTAGTTACAACTTTGTATACAATTTGATACATGAATATGTCTAAGAATTGTAAGGGTTGTTTAGGAATTTTAAGGGTTGCCTAGAAATTTCTAAAGGTTGTTTTAGAATTTTAAAGGTTGTATTCAAATATCTATGTAATCCTAAACCCATATAAAGGACTATATGGGCTGCATATGTAAGGGAATCAAGAGAAGAAAAAAAAGAGAGTGATATAAAAAAAATAATATAGATATTTTGTAAAAGAAAACAATCTCTCAGGCAATTGGCAAAGGAACTCTGTACAGCCTATCGCTATACATCTCCAACTACATGTTTAAGCAATTCCATTTAGTATTAGAGTATCAAAGAATTCCAACATGGTATCAAAGCTCCTCAAAAATCTCTACAGCTTCCACATGAAGGAAAGCAAGAACCAAATTTATGTCAATTTGAAAAAAAAAATCTAAGAATGACATACACGCAATAAAATAGTAAGCCATCACCCCAAAGTACCAAAATGAACTTACATTTAAGTTCTCAAAAGAACTTCCATTTTACTTATAAAAAAAAAAAAATAGAACTTTCATTTTGATGTACATAGGCCATAGATTCGATTTCAACTTTTTAGAAACACTAGTACTACTGGATCCATGATTTTTTATTTCTTTTTTTTTTTACCAGAAATCCATTTTGATAGCTAAGAAAGGGAAAAATAGGGACTTCAATTGTGTGAAACATCTAAATGTTCTATTTATGATATTTTGCTGGTCAATTGCAGTAAATAGAAATTAAAAAAAAAAGTAAAATAGAATTAATTAACAAGAGCCAAAAAAATTTATTTTGGTGGGGCATGGGGAGGGGGGGGGGGGAAGGGGTGTAAAGATCTGAAAAATCATAGTAAATTTTTCGTTTTGCCGGTAGGATACTATTCATGCATTATTTACCGATAGGACATTATACATGCATCATTTAGACATGAGTTATGTTTAGAAGCATAATTTGAGTATGCCATAGAAGGAAAATATGTTTAGAATGTTAAAATATATCTCTTGTGAGAATTTGAGAAAAATCAGAAATAGTTTAAAAAATGGACCCAAAAGGGCAGCTCGGGTGGATCCGGCCGCGTCCGCCAACAGGCGAAAATAATTTTTTTAGAAAAATATCATTTAAAATAAATTTAAGAACTTTGGTTAAAGAAGAATATCGATTTGAAGCATTTCGGGACAGGATGTAGTGTAATGAAATCCTGCGACTCATTAAGGGCAAAAGGGTATTTTCACCCCTTGGCTCTTCTTTAGTATAGTTAAGACACTTAGGATCTAAAATCTTCAGAAATTGCTGGAGAAAATTTTGCAAGTCGTGCTTGGAGAGAAACCACAAATGAGACCTAAGTTTTCTAACTTTCTATCTTTCAAAACTCATTTCTAGCCTTGGAATCTCTTAAAGTTTCCTTCTAAGAAGTTGTTGTCACGACCTGAAACCGACCCTATGCGGATCTCGTGTAGCGGGGCCGACTAAATGGTCATCCCTATTTTTTTTCATTCTTAGCATCAATGATAACATTATATAATATAACTTAACAGTAGATTAGCGGAAGCCTTAGTATAAGATATTGTTTAATAATTGAAAACTGTAACCCATCATAAGCATAACATACAACCACTCTTAGGTGGTGAGTACATGGGAGAGACTATATCATTCTATTGTGCTCCTCGATTGTCTCCCTACGCTCTTGACCCCCTATTGTGGTTCTATAGCATTCTCACCTGAAAAATATAATAAGTGGGATGAGCTAACAAAGCTCAGTAAGTAAAAGTCTATCTCCAATATGGGTTAGGGATACATAGAAAAACATAAATCCAAAGGTAATATGATAGCCAGTCATGACAACAGTTACAGTTAATAGTAAAATACCACAATGGCCAATAGACAATAAGGCACAATAACAGTTGTGAGTAACGGTGTAGCGTGAATATGGATAAGGCACAATAATTACAATCAACATGAATACTGCAACAATAAAACGGTCACAATCAAATCCAATAAATAAGGAACTATTAACATTGTCACGACCCAAAACCCACCCTGTGCGGATCTCGTATCGCGACCACCACTCTTTGGCCTAGGGGCCGTCAGGTAAGGCTCACATAAGCGATGGTATCGGAAGGTGGTGCGGCCTGTGTTTGCAGAAGCGTGAAAAACTTTTTCTTTAACTTTCTTCTTTCTAAATTTTCGCACATCCGCCCGGTACTGCCGCTCTTCAGAACGGTACATATGATTATACATTCAGAACATAATAAAAACTTTTAAGACTTTATAAATAATACATGTTCAATTGCCCCGTGGGGCTTAATACATAACAATTTTACTATCTTGTAATACAAAAAGTGACTAACTAGTGTTCCACAGCGCTTCCCAAAATGGGCAAAGCTCTAATCATCATCATCATCAAAAGTCAGGACTACTATCAGTCACTTGAAATGTGGGTCAGATAAATTCGGGTAAGCTAAACTAAGCTTGTGAGTAATTCCAGCATTTGTCATGGGTTTTCAATTAGTAGTGGTTAGTATAAGAGATTTTATAAAACATTCACTATCAATTTCTCGTAGACTTTAAATACAGAGTATATGCATTTTTTAAAACAGATAGCTTTGAAACAATTTAAAGAATTCAAGCTAAACATGTACTTCTTCAAATATATCAAAGAGACTTCAAAACATGTAAATATGTGTAGAAAAATGAGGGTAAAACATGCTTCCATTTTTGAACACAACATCTTATCACTTTCATTAGTAGAATCCGTTTCGAACTGGACTCCAGTTTTACTTCAATGGAGATATCTCATGCCTGAGGGATTAGATCCTTCTACCTGGCATTTTTCGTGTCATAGTTGAATTCCGAAGAAACTCAACGTCGCATGTGGTGCTTATGCACAATTTATCTTTCATTACCAGCATTACAGGAAAAAGTACTATTAGCAATGCACACAAGCATCGCTAATAGTAACAAAAAGCGTCGCTAACGAGGTTTTGCGACGCACACATGAGCGTTGTCACATGCGTCGCTAAAAGACGTGTTGTAAATACTATTAGCGATGCACACCCATGTATGCGTCGCTAAAAATACTTATTAGCGACGCCCTTGGAGCGTCGCTAATATTAGCCATGGGCGTAATGGGCGTCGCTAATAGGGCCCTTTAGCAACGCTTAGTGTGCGTCGTGCGTCGCCCGTCGCTAATAGTTTTTTGGTCTAATTTAGCGACGAATGTGAAGTGTCGTTAAAAATGGTTGTTTTCTTTTAGCGACGCTTGTGTATGAGTTGCTCAAAGTTGTGTTTTTTTTTCCCCCATTTTTTGACCTAAATTATTTGTTTTATTCCTATTTAAACTTGTATCAATCATCCTGATATATAATAAAATCCAAACATTCTAAAATTAATATATTAAAAGAAAAATAGATTCATATATATATATATTATACTAATTACTTACATTTATAAAAGTACAATTTAACAATAAATACAAAAATAAAAAATTGTCTCAGAAAATGTAATTACAGATGTCCATGAAAAGAAAAATAAAAATAAAAATAATAAGTCCCGATGCAAAACAGAAAGACGGCGACGCAATAATCCCGATCAATATGAAATAAAGATCAAATGATATATATTAGAACACTTATTAAATATATATGAAAGTGAATATATTATTTTTTTTCATGCATAAATAGTAAGAACGACATAAAGTAGCATAAGTTGCAAACCACGAATCCAAACTGATTGTCGTCAGTTTTTGGTAGTCTATTTTGTCATTTGTGAAGTGTGTGATGGGGTTTCGAAATAGTTAGGTTGATATCCAGTATTTTGGTCCGTCAAAACCCCAAAATGAGCCTTTGTGGAGCAGAAACTTGCAAAAGTTTCTGACCAGGCATCCAAACCTAGTGCCGTAAGTTTGTGCAAGTTTATTTTATCATTTGGGAGGTGTGTGATGGGGTTTTGGGGTTGGTAGGTCGATATCTGGCATTTTGGTCTGTCAAAACTCCAAAATGGGCCTTTTTGGAGTAGAAACTTGCATAAGTTTCAAACTGGTGATCCAAACCGAGTGTAGTAAGTTCATGCAAGTCTATTATATCATTTTTGAGGTATGTGATGGGGTTTTGGGGTTGGTAGGCTGATATCTGGCATTTTGGTCCATTAAAACCCCAAAATAGGTCTTTTTGAAGCAGAAACTTGCATAAATTTCAAACTGGTGATTTGAACCGAGTGTTGTAAGTTCGTGCAAGTCTATTTTATCATTTGTGAGGTGTATGATGGGGTTTCAGAGTTGGTAGGCTGATATCCGACATTTTGGTCCGTCAACTAAAAAATGGGCTTTTTTGGAGCAAAACCTTGTATAAGTTTCAAACCGGTGATCTGAACTGATTGTCGTAAGTTTGTGGTAGTCTATTTTTTCATTTTTTAGGTGTGTGATAGGGTTTTGGAATCGGTAGGCCAATATCTGGCATTTTGGTTCGTTAAAACTCTAAAATAGGCATTTTTGGAGCAGAAACTTGCATAAGTTTCAAACCGATAATCCAAATCGATTGTAGTAAGTTCATGAAAGTCTATTGTATCATTTGTGAGGTGTGTGATGGGGTTTCGAGGTTGGTAGGCCGATATCCGGCATTTTGGTCCGTCAACACCCTAAAATGGGACTTTTTAGAGCAGAAACTTGCATAAGTTTCAAACCGGTGATCCGAACTGAGTGTCGTAAGTTTGTGAAAGTCTATTTTATCATTTTTGAGGAGTGTGATGGGGTTTCGGGGTCGTTAGGCCGATATCCGGTATTTTGGTCCGTCAAAACTAAAAAATGGGCTTTTTTGGAGCAGAAAATTGCATAAGTTTCAAACCGGTGATCCTAATCGAGTGTAGTAAGTTTGTGCAAGTCTATTATATCATTTTTGAGGTGTGTGATTGGGTTTCTGGGTTGGTAGGCTGATATATGGCATTTTGGTCCGTCAAAACCCCAAAATGGGCCTTTTGGAGCATAAACTTGCATAAGTTTCAAACCGGTGATCCGAACAGAGTGTCATAAGTTCATGTAAGTTTATTTTATCATTTGTGAGGTGTGTGATGGGGTTTTGGGATCGGTAGACCGATATCCGGCATTTTGGTCCGTAAAAACTAAAAAATGGGCCTTTTTGGAGCAAAAACTTGCATAAGTTTCAAACCGATGATCCGAACCGAGTGTCGTAAGTTGGTATAAGTCTATTTTATCATTTGGGAGGTGTGTGATGAGTTTTTGGGATTGTTAGGCCGATATTCGGCATTTTGGTCCGTCAAAACCCCAAAATGGGCCTTTGTGGAGCAGAAACTTGCATAAGTTTCAAACCGGTGATCCGAACCGAGTGCTGTAAGTTTGTGCAAGTCTATTTTATCATTTGGGAGGTGTGATATGGGGTTTCAGGTTCAGTTGGCCAATATCTGGCATTTTGGTCAATCAAAACTCCAAAATGGGCCTTTTTGAAGCAGAAACTTACATAAGTTTCAAACTGGTGATCCAAACCGAGTGTAGTAAGTTCGTACAAGTCTATTGTATCATTTGTGAGGTGTGTGATGGGGTTTTAGAGTTGGTAGGCCGATATCCGACAATTTGGTCTGTCAAAACCCCAAAATGGGCCTTTTTGGAGCAGAAACTTGCATAAGTTTCAAACAGGTGATCCGAACCGAGTGTCATAAGTTTGTGCAAATCTATTCTATCATTTGTGAGGTGTGTGATGGGATTTCAAGGTCGGTAGGCCGATATCCGACATTTTGGTCCATCAAAACTAAAAAATTGGCCTTTTTAGAGCAAAAACTTGCATAAGTTTCAAGCCGGTGATCCAAATCGAGTGTCATAAGTTTGTGAAAGTCTATTTTATCATTTGAGAGGTGTTTGATGGATTTTTGGGATTGGTAGGCCGATATCCGGCATTTTGATCCGTCAAAACCCCAAAATGGGCCTTTGTGGAGTAGAACTTGCATAAGTTTCAAATCGGTGATCTGAATCGAGTGCCGTAAGTTCTTGCAAGTCTATTTTACCATTTGAGAGGTGTGTGATGGGGTTTTGGGGTCGGTAGGCCAATATTTGGCATTTTGGTCTGTCAAAACTTTAAAATGGGCCTTTTTGGAGCAGAAACTTACATAAGTTTCAAACCGGTAATCCAAACCGAGTGTAGTAAGTTCATGAAAGTCTATTGTATCATTTATGAGGTGTGTGATGGGGTTTTGGGGTCAGTAGACCGATATCTGGCATTTTGGTCTGTCAAAACCCCCAAAATTGGCATTTTTGGAGCAAAAACTTGCATAAATTTCAAACCGGTGATCCGAACCGAGTGTCGTAAGTTTGTGCAAGTCTATTTTATCATTTTTAAGGTGTGTGATGGGGTTTCATGGTCGGTAGGCTGATATCCGATATTTTGGTCTGTCAAAACCCCAAAATGGGCCTTTTTAGAGTAGAAACTTCCATAAGTTTCAAACCGGTGATCCAAACTGAGTGTCGTAAGTTCGTGTAAGTCTATTTTATCATTTGTGAGGTGTTTGATGGATTTTTGGGGTTGGTAGGCCGATATCCGGCATTTTGATCCGTCAAAACCCTAAAATGGGCCTTTGTGGAACAGAAACTTGCAAAAGTTTCAAACTAGGCATCCGAACCGAGTGCTATAAGTTCATGCAAGTCTATTTTATCATTTTTGAGGTGTGTGATGGGGTTTTGGCATAGTTAGGCCGATATCCGATGTTTTGGTCCGTCAAAACCCCAAAATGGTCCTTTTTTGAGTGAAAAGTTACATAAGTTTTTAACGGTCATTCGAACCGATGAAATTAAATAAGTTCGTGCAACTCTATTTTTTTTTTATGTAACATTTTCTATAAATAATAAATCCACAAAAGTAAATAATTTTAAAAACTTACCAAGGCTAAACAGAGCCTCCCTGTTGGTTGAGCATCGTTTGCACAAGAGCCTCTAGTTGGGCCTGGCGCTCCTCGATCGCTGTCATCTTTTGCTCCAACTTTGCATTCCATCTCTCAGCTGCCTTAGCTTTCTGGGTGGCTGCGTGAAACCTAGCATCACTTTCAACGATAGAGGACGATACCGTCGGCTCCATCCCACTCCCTAAGCCACGCACCTATCCGTGCCTCTTGGCTAGAACAGTCTCCCGTATCTGGTTATCGGTCGACGGATGCTCACCCTCAAGAGTCGGCTGAGCACGCAGCTGGACCATCTCCTCCTATAAAAACATAAATATATGTTACTGTTTTTATAACTTTAGATTAATATTAAATTAGTAATACTGGTATATGTACATAAATAACTTACATAAATCCACTGAGCTTCAGTTCTAGTCCAACTCGTCTCGGGATTGTAGTGCGTCCTGTGCCACAACTCAATGGGGCTGGGTGGTGCACCGGTCTCCTGGTGTCGCTGCAGCAAATAAATAGTAGCTTGCGAAGATTAATTTCAGAAAAAGATTATACAATAAGAACTTGAAACATGTATTAACTTACTATCTCATGCCTATACCTAACAAAAGATCGTGATCCACCACAATGGATCACCTTTTGCTTGCTTCTGCTTTCACTATTTTTCTTGCTAAGTTCCTACACTTGGCCAAAACAAAGAACGTTAGTATAAATGAAAATGATTTATCATACAACAAAATTAATTTTGACAATTTTTACCTGGAATGCATCACTAGCGAACTGGTCGCATAGTAACATCCAATCCTCCACTGCCACCCCGTTGTAGGGTCTGTCACGAGGCTCTCTACTGGTTGACACCTCCGACTTGTAGTGCATGTGGAGTCAGTGTCGGTAGTCCTTGAAACGGACTCCCAAGTAACAGTCCACTGCCTTCACAACATGAGGTAGTTGGAGATCGATGTCAAACTTTTCCTGTAAAACATGTCATTGTCAAAACATTACGGCATATATTAGATATGTTAAAATTTAGTTGAACACAATAATAAAAGACATACCAGGACATGCACATGAATATCCCATCTCTCCGCTTTAGTGACCTGACTCCAGTCACTGATATGGAGTGGGGCGCGTAGCCGACAAATGATGCCGACCTTAGTGGTGAACTGTTGTGCCCACCCACCAACGGGCTTCAGCAAGCCCGTAGGTATCTCAATCCAAAGGCACGTGCCCCCTGCCACCTCCATTTGAACCTGCAAACTACAATTCTTCGACCTATCGCGCCCTTGTCTAGGGGCACTGGCCGAAGCTTTAGAAGAATTAAAATAGAAACAATTAGTACCATATTTATATAATCATTAATAAAAATAGAAACTATGCATACCATCGACGGTAGGAACGGTTGACCCTACAAATGAGGGGGAAGGTGTCGATGGGTCTGTCATAACTGTGCGTCTGCGTGACCCTGGTCTAACCATATCTACAAAGAAAGTTTAAAAATAAAATTGTTTATATTTAATTATAAAAATTAAAATCCTTATCGAATTAAAAATGAATACCCATTACATCATAAAATTGAATATCCATTACATTATAAAATCTGAAATCCATTATACTTAATACTAACACATGTAACACCTATTACAATTATTCATCTGAGTCTATATCATCATCTGTTCTTGAAATTTCTTCATTCTTGGTACAATACTCTAACAATGTATCATCAGCAAAATCACTTTCCTCGTCATCATCATCATTAATGAAAGTTGCATCCCTCGGATCTAATTGTGTGGTATTGGTGACGTCGGAAGCTACGACATGATCTAGTTCTACATTAGTTCTATTCAACCGATATGACGTAACATCTTCCTGATCATGCCAAACAACACCATCGTGATTTGTATCAAACTCAACCCAAGTTTGAGAATCTGCTGGATGCCTACATACATTTTCCTTAGCAACACGTTTCTCCTTATGCCACCGTATATCTTCTGCCGTCTTTTGAGACATGTACAACCTTTGTAGCCTTGGTTTTAAAGAAAAATATCTCAGCACCTTGTGCGGAATTGTCTTACTCTTTCCTTCATTCAGCTTGCACTTGGGTTCGTGGCACACCATACACTCCATACATTGCTCAGTCTCCTTCTAAAATAACATGAAATCATTTTTGCAAGCATGTATAGGAATATACCCGAGGCCCAAATCTCTTAAAAATATTTTCGCCTTGTAATATGATTTTGGAAGGGTCTCCCTAGTAGGAAGCCATGCTTTAATCAATTCAATGACCATATTAAATGATTTGTTACTTCATCGATCGGTTGATGATCTTAATATGAAGGAGTTTCACGAGAAAGTCCAGTTTCAAAAAGTTATCACAACTCGGATATAATGGTTGCCTTGCTTCCTTCAACGACTCAAACGCTTCCGATTGTCCTGTGTCACTCTTGTGACTACTCGCCCAAGTTGTAGCCCCTTGCAAGTCTGCCAGCATTTGTGGCAAGCCTTCGTAACCAACCCCAACATTATCACCAAAGTCGTCATCGTCGTCTTCTTCTTCATCCTCAAATACCACTCGTACATCACGATGTTCCCCGTGAAATTCCCAACACGTATACCTCTTCTCGAAACGATAGCGTTTCATGTCACAATACTATCCGCAACGCCTAATTGTGCGTTGCTAAACGGTTTAACTATTAGCGACGCCCCTAGTGTATCGCCCATGTCTATGTGTATGTCGCTAATAGGTTCCCGCCTTTTTTTCGCACCTTCTTGTAGCTTTTTAGCGACACACGTGGTGTGCATTGCTAAAAGACACTATTAGCAACGCAGTGTGTGCGTTGCTAATAATGTGTGTCGCTAAAAGCTTAAATTTCTATAGTGCAGTGGCAACATGAGGCATATAAACATTCATGAATAGATGCTATTTAAAACATTAAAACATGACCTCCTTATAGTTGCATTTTAAAACATGTAACATATAACTTCTTCAATATAGTCTTTAAATACTTAGAATATGCAAATTCAGAATATTTAAAGAGATTTGGCATTTAAACTTGACATGCTTAAAATATATTTTAAAGGAAAACTGTAGTAGAAACCATTCACTAAGCATGTCACAATAAGGTTTTATAAGAACAGAATACTTTAAAACAGAAATCAAGTAAATACTGAATTTGACATTCAAATGCTTAAGATATTTTGAACTTAAAACTTTTTCAAATCCATGGAGTTAAATCTCCACTTCAAATACAGGATTACTCACATCAAACTTCAGGATCGGCGCTACTGGTGTGCCTTCCATTTTCCCTTGATAATCCTAAAACAATTTATGAAAATTCCATAAATTTCATATGTACTTAATTTAACATGTGATCTTAACCTATTCTTGGACTGTGTAAGTTTAATCCTATGATAGGTTTTATTCTTCAGAATCGGAATAATTCATAATGATTTATAGTTGTATTACATGTCTATTTACTTTATGTACTTATTGATAAATAGACATTACCTTCGAAGCATGTCATTAAGTGTTTCAACATTTTCCTATTCTTCTTCTTCTTTTAATGTTGCTTCAGAAAGTTTCCTTGCGGCTTCTTCTTTCATAAGTCGCCCCATTGGAACAACAGGGGTTTTGAACATAAATGGCTTCAAAGAGAGGATCTGAAATTTCTTGGCAGTATTTATCTTTCTTTTGATTACTTTTCCTTCCCAAATTAGCTCATCCATGACGATTACTTCGGTCTGAACCTACGACACAGTTTAATGTGTTAGGAATTAAATTTTATTTCAATTTATATTCTTCTGGTAGCTCCATTATTTTTAAGTTTGCTTCTATTACTTCACATGTTTACGTGTCATATTTTTTCGTACTTCATTTCATAATATGGACCTCACCATTGAGTCTAGAACGTCGAAGAAAGTCAAGTTAGACCTTCTCGGACTTCCATTTGGCTTTAAGGCACTAAGGGTAATTTGGTCATTTTACACTTTTAAGTGTCTTTATTTTTTGGGGTCCTGTCTCTCAAAACGGATCTCACCATTGGTTTCAGAATGTCTAAAATAGTTAAAATATACTATTCACATGTTTAATTTGGACCTTGGGTCAATTTACTATTAATTAATTAATTATTGCATTTATAATATATATATATATATATATATATATATATATATATATATATTTTGTGCCCAAAATCCTCACCGGCTTGCCTGTCCAATTGATAGAAATGAGGGGTTTGGTTTGAGAGGTTGGGCATTCGAGTCACAGGGGCTGCGGCCCTTTTTTATTTTTTTTAATTATTTCTTTAATATAATATATATATATATATATATATATATATTTGGTGACAAATATTCCCACTGGCTTGCCTGTCCAAGTGGGTTTAAGGGTGGGGTTAGGGTTCTACTCGTGTGGAAGGTTGGCTGTTCGATTCTCAGGGGCTGCGACCTCTTTTTTTCTTTTTTTCTCTTATTTTTAAAACCGAACAACGAATAGGCCCAAATCAAGAATAGGATATCCCTTTCCTTGTTCAGCGTATCCAAACCTAATTCCCTAACCCAATAACCAAACAGGCCCATTTTGGCTTTTAAATTTAAAATCCCCTTCTTAAACAACGCAGTATAGCCCTCACTTAGCATCAAATGGTGCCGTGTCCCCTAACCCTACTGTTCATCGTCACCCTCGACATTCCAGTAGGGTTCCGGTAGGTCTTCGACGTCTTTTCTTGCGCCAACAACCCTTTTTTAGTCGATTTTCAATTATTTTTTTATGCAGTTTACTTCCATTTTTCACAAGGGTCTCATATCTAACTTTAGTTTTTGGTTTGGACCCCTAAGTCTTCATGAATAAGGGAGAAACAGTGGCTCCGGCCAACTGTTCATTTGTAATTTCGAGCCTATTTCACCACTGTTTTCACATCTTTTCTTTACAAATCTTCTTCTACACTATAGAGGATTAGTTCCTCATTATCAAATCAAAGTTTTAATCATAAATTTTCAAAAATCTGATTATCATCCTCCACCTACAACTGCTTTGTTCAAGTTTATTTCTTAACCTTTTTTCCTAATTATTTTTGCAACATTTTACATTTTCCATGCTTTTCTAGGCCTTCTACTTAAATCTATTCTAAAATTTTCATAAAATAGAATAAAAACTTACTCACCTGTTTGAAGTTAACCCTTCGTTTCTCTTTTGTTCCCACTTCCTCCACTTCTGATTCCTTTCTTTTCTCTCCTTTCTAATGTCTTGCTCTCTTTTCCTTCTGATTTCCTTTAAGCATGCAGTACATGCACTTGCTTTTAAGCAAGTTCCATTGCTCCTTCTCTTTCTTCTGATCTGTCTCTCTCTTTATCCCCTCACAGCCCCTTTCATTAACTTCTCCACTATTCTAATTTAATTTCTTCTTTTTCATTTCAACTGCCAGCTTTGCATTTAATTCCTTGATGATATTTTGTAAATTGTATACATATTATATAACTACACACACTAACACACACTAACTCACACACACCCTCAACCGACACTCTTCACACACTAGCTTCACACACAGCACATGTAGTGTGCATGGCTGTGCCTCCCCCCTTATATGCTTGTATAACATATATGTACGTGTATGTGTAACCATATATATATATATATCCATATATATACTTTTTCTTTTATATTTTTGGATCATATATATACACACACACACACATATATATATATATACCCGTATATACGTCTAATTAAAATTTCATGGGTGTATACATACACTTATATTTTATGATGCACCCACATATAAGTATATACTATTCATTCATATACATGTGTATACACGTACAAATTCAAGTACAACTGCATGTTATAACGTTTAGTTCATATTTTGGTTTACGTGTAATATTTCATGTCAGGGTGTTACAAACATGGAGTTATTTATAGGGAATAAAAACATCATATGAATCCAATAAACGTCTACATAACAATCAAACATGAGAGATGCATTTGCTCTGTTCAGGGTTTGGCAGACCCTCGGTCTTTTAGAGCCCGGCATACCCTCTATTAACATGAATGCATATAAAATGCCCATTAAACTCACTGCGTAAAAACGCCATCATTGCCATGTGTCCATTCACGGACTTGACCCGTAGGTCCTATAAATTGACCTGTAGGTCTAGTCAGTCAGATAGCATGTGATAGGAAATGTGACTGAGTACAAAACCCAGCATTTAACATAAATCAGGATTTTACTGTAATTTCATAAGGAGTGTATAAGGTATGGAACATCATGAAAAAAGCATACAATGATAGACATTAGTACAATGCATCAAATCATGAGATATCAGTCAATAGGTATCTACCAGATAAGATAATATCAATGGTGGGATAACAATAGCGGATACATACATGAGTACAAAGTTTTGGCAGTAATAGAAATGATGTGGCTTGAAAAACCATGTATAAGAGATAGGAATTCACTTACATTTTATTCGTGTGATCTATTTCAGTATTCTGTAACTTTTTATTTTCCTTTGAGTTCCCTATCATTCAGTAAATATGTTTCAGTTTCAATGTTATTCATCAAATTTCATACTTCTTCACCATAAATATTTCTTTTTCTGATTTAGATTCTACCATTGAGCCCGGAATGTCGCATAAAGTCAGTTTAGGTTTTTACGGTTTCTAATTTGAACTTCTGTACCAAAAAGGCAAAATGATCATTTTACAAGTCTCTATTTTTTGGGTTCTGTTTTCACAAGTTGGGCTTCACTATTGAGTCCTGAAGGTTTGAAGTAATACAAATTCACTATTTACTTAACTCAATCGGAGTCCGTTTGACTCACATCTGATCCAGAGGCATTTTAATAATTTTTCTCATTTCTAATTTATTAGATAAATATTTAATTAATTTATTTCTTAGGTCATTTCATAATAATCATAAGTTTGGAGTCTATTTGTAATTTCACTAAACTTTGGGCTAAATCAGAAATTCAGATTTTACTAACAGTGATTAAGGCTCTAAATTGAAACAGGTTATCCCTATTCCCAAATTAATCCAAATTTGATTTCATATTCGTGTAACCAACACCCCAGTCCCATTTCAATTTTAAAAGTCAATCTCAAAGAATTGCACTTACTGCGGTGGACAATACCTCCATTAGGAAGCTTCTTCACGAACTGCTTAGCAGCATATCTCCACTCTGTGGCACTCCTAATGATCCCATTAAACATGATTACCAAGTGCTCAGGCCCAACCTTCTCCTCTACTGTCATTGCATCAAAACATCTTCGCCCTTGATCATATCCATCCGAACCCGATTCACAATCATCTTTATGTCCCTAATTCCATCACATTTGAGCAATCCCGTGACCCTATCGGTGTCACGCAAACTGGTAATGTTAGGTGTGGTCACCAAAACTGCCTCATTGGTCGGCGTAATAGCTATAATGAACCCAGCATAAATACCTGCCGGAAAGTCGATCAGTATGAAATCTGGGCAACCTTCTTGACGATCTTTCAGAGCATCAACAAGCCAAACTAAGGCTTTTCCTCTGAACCCAATCGGGAGTTTCAACCCTAGGCTTCGATATACACAACAACTCAAAGTTGGACCACCGTTTATCGCGAACCAGCGCTTGGTCAGGCCGACAGTCACCGTTAAGAACCTCAACAATGGTGTAATTGGCTCATTTTGCGAGACCTAGGAGGAGATCCAGATTGTGGAGGCCAACGTCGGCATCGATGGCGACGACTAAGAAGCCAAGGCGGCGAGGGAGAGACCCACATTGGCGGTGTTACAAAGCTTGATACTATTGCTCTGCTTTTCTTCCATTCGACTTCTCTTTCTCTCTCATCTCTTCCTGTCAACCTTAGAATGTCTATAACCGACCTTTGCTTCTAAGTTCGCATCCTTGAATTCCCGTCCATCATCATCGTCATCAAATTCCTCATTTCCACCGACCAAATCCGAGTTTAAATTCAGCCCATCAAAATCTGAATCAAATACCCTATGGGTTGCGGAAGAATCCTTAGCATCAACAACTGATGGATCGACCACATCATCCCCATCCTCTTCATCGCCAAACAATGACAGCAGCAGAGCTCTGTTTGGCTTCCCCCATTGGGTCCATTCCGATTCAACCCGACTGAAAACCGTTGGTATTGATTGGGGCGATTGGGTCGTCGATCTCATCGAAACGAACAGTAGTCTGGTCGGGATTTAGCCGTAGATCTAGGCTATGTTGGTGCTGTCAACGGTGCACTGTTTGGAGGTGAGGGTGGTTTGTTGATGGTGCACGGTGCAGAACCTGTTGGTGCTAATGGGGGTTTGCTGATGGTGAGATGCGGTTTCGTTGAGATAAAGAGACTGGCAGTGAAGTGAAGATGGCAGTGGAGTTTTGATAGTGGCGGTGGCTGTCACAAATGGTGGTGGATCTGGAAAGAACCAGAGGAACTTCTCTATTTGTCCCCGTTACCCTCCCTCTTTTTCTTTTTTCCCTTAGCCTTATTTTTTTTTTAGCTTTCTATCACTTTTACATATGGGTATATATGTATCAGTTTCCCCCCTCTTCAGTGCCTCACATTTCTCTCTCTCTCTCTCTCTCTCTCTCTCTCTCTCTAATCCTTCTGTTCCTAACCCTTATCACCTCATCCTCTTTTGAAATCAAACTCCAACGCCTCTCCCTCATCTCATTATGTGTTTATTACGAAATATACATATGCATATATATACACATATGTGGCCTACTATGTATATATATATATATAAATATATATTACACGTGTATATATATACGTATATAAAAAAATAAATTTTTATTTTCTTATTTTATTTTATTTTATTTTATTTCGGTATTTGTTCATTGTTTGTTTGGGTATTGCCCGAGCATTATCTGTAATTCTAAACTTTTGAGTTTCCAAACCGTCCATTTTATTCAATATTAAAACAGCAAGCCCTAATGGCTCGGGTTTATATGGCTCGATCGATTGCAATTTGGGTCAGGGTATTATAGTTGTTCCCCACCATAAGGGCTACAATTCTACCGATTGGTTCGACGTTAAGGTGAACACAACTCCATAGGGTTGAGAAAGACTATTTTGGGTATGATATCTTGCTAAGTAAATAATAGAATTAAGTTTATTAATGTTTTTATAAGTTGATTGTATGACTTATATGCTTACTTCTTGTTAGAAAGCCACCTAGCATATAGTTGCTTTGAAAACCTAGGGTTGGTACTTTGTGTACTTGTGTTTTTTGAGAATTTGGCAAAGTAATGAACATGTAACATGAATATAAGTATAATTGATTACATTATAGCCCATGTTCATGTAGACAAAGTCTTGTGGTTTGAAAGTTATGGTTTGCTCAATGTATTGGTACTTTGTGTACTTGTGTATTCTTTGAGAATTTGATAAAGTTGTGAACATGTAACATGATTATATATATAATTGATTGGATTATAGCCTATGTTCATAAAGACAAAGTTTTGTAGTTTGAAAGTTATAGTTTGCTTAATGCATAATGTATAATTTAAGGCACACCCCATGTGTTTGATAAAATGCCTCATAGAAATTGCATGGTAAAATCAAGGCAAATTGGCATATTGTGAATCTTTGGAAACATGGTGTGTGTTGAGCACTTTGGTGCTATGCATTATGAGGGTGTAGATCCTGTTGTGAAAAACCCAAAATCTGACCATGGTACTCGCGTTCCAACGGGGACGGACCACGAAACGAGACATACGATTAGTACTTGCATTCTAATGGGAAAGGACCGTGAAGCGAAACATGGGTTGGACATAGAGTTGCATGTGTGTGTCATGCATATTTCTATTGCATTGCATTAATGAATTTGAAGGTTTATAACTTACAAATGTTCACTTTGCACATGACACGCCTTATCTTTATTCTTTATATTAGCACTATGTCATACAAGCTGTCACGCTTACCCTATATGGGATTACATATTTCAAATAAGACTCTTGGCACATGAGACTTGATGAAGTCTTAAATCATGGAGAGGAAAATGGACTTTGAAGTATATTTGGCCTAAGGGCTATATTTTGTATGTAGGGGCATAAGTCCCATAAAATTTAGACTTTGTGTAAGTTATGAACTTAATCTTATGTCGAATTGTATGTCATTGTGTGTTGAATGTAAATGAGGAGCACGGAACTCCATGTAGTTACTTGTCTTTAAATTATGCTCATGAATATTAGAAATATAAAATTATATAAACAATTATTCTATTAGGTGTTATTGTTGGTATTGAGGAGGAATGTGATAAGGAAAAAGTTAATAAACAAATGAGACTATGGTGAAAATTTTTAAAAATAGCAAGTAGGTTGAGTAAAGCAGGAGAGCATGCCTAGATTTTTCAAGTAGGGAATTAAATGAATTAAGAGGAAAAAGAAAGGTAAAGAAATGAAAAATAGGGGCAAATTAGTCCAAAATTACTTAAAGTCGAAAAATAAGGAAAAAAATGGTAAAATGATCATTTTACATGTTTTAGGATCCCACACCAAGTTTGGTGATAAAATAAATTGAAATGGGTTTAAATGTCAAAATTAAGATTTTAAGCCAAGGTTGGAATTTTGGTACTATAGCAATTTAATTACTGGAATACTGTAGCAAAAAAAAAATTAGATTTTGGACCAAGGCTAGAAGACCAGCCAGTAGCAGCCCAGCCCTGCTCGCGCGCCTGCACCACGCGCTTTGCTGCCCCTCTATGCTCGCGCCTGCCCACTTGGCCACCCCCACCACGCGAGCCCGCGTGCCTGCAACCCTCCCCGCGCGTCTGCTGCTGCATGCCCTACACCTGCTTGTGTATCTGCAGCCCTTGGGCATGCCATGGGCAAGCCATGACTTGCCTTCCAAGGCCATATACTCTCATGTTAGACACCACATTTTGGAGCCCCTTTTAGACCATTTTGACCATTATACTAAGCCATTTTGGGCACCTTGTTGGGACACATTTTAGTCATTATTCAAGACCATGTTTGGCCACCTCCTTAGACCACTTTAGGTAGAATTTTTGACCTATCTTTGGTCTATGCCTTAGGAAATTTTTAGCACACTTTAGCCATCAATTTGAGCCACCTTGGGCAAACCTCTTTGGCTAGTTTTTACCCATGTCTTAGACCATTTTTGGCCAAACTTTTAAGTTATTTTTGAACAATATTTGGGGCCATTTTGGGCTATTGTTTCAAGGCACATTAGAGATATTTTTGGGGCCATCTTGAAGGCCATGCTTGGACATAACGTAGACTATTTTTTACCATTGGTTGGGGAGATATTTGACTAGTATTTGGAACTCCTCTTGGGTGAGTCTAGCTAAAAAATTTTTATTCTTAAGTTTGGAAAACATGGAAAAATTAATATGAAATCAATCAAATCCATTCAATTTTATTTAATTAATTCTTTTTTTTAGTCATTTTCATTCACTCCCCAGATTTTGAAAATTCGGGGCGTGACAGGGGGGCTGGTGCACCCATGTACACGTTTACAAAAAGAATAACTATTTACAATTTCATTTCAGTTAAAAACTCTAAAAAGAATCTATAGACAGAAAATTGATCCCCCTAATCCAAAAATATAAAGAGAGCTTTCAAAATCCATAATGGAAATGTTGTCTCTTCAAACATTTTTCTATCCCTTTCAATCCATATATTCCACGACAGGCAAAGAGGATCCAACTCAATAGCACCTATAGTATGCATGAGGCATCACCCATTGGATCTTGAATAGCAAGAGAAACAACACCAATAACTCCATTTACCATCATGCAATGTAACAATAGGTGACCAATTGATTCCTCTTCATTCTTACATATGTAGCATCGGTCCACAGGCAAAGAGGATCCAACTCAATAGCGCCTCTTGTACAATGAGGTGTCACCCATTGGATCTTCAATAGCAAGATAAACAACACCGATAACTCTCTTTACCATCATGCAATGTAACAATAGGTGACCAACTGATTCCTCTTCATTCTTACATATGCAGCATCGGTCGACTATTACTTATTCCTCGCCTATGAAGAGTCTCTAACATAAAAATCTTATCGAAGGCTCCTGTCTAGAAAAAAAAAAAAAGCAACCTTGAAAGGAGCCTTCAAGCACCAAATCATTTTTCATGGGAATGATTGTTTGTTCCTCCTAAGAGCATATAATAATAAGATCTAACTCCAAAATCTCCTTTATAAAACCCCACCTTACCTCATCATTCACACATTAGTTCCAAGCCATACAAGTTCTTATAAAGCACCAAAATCTCCGTCTCCTAAATCCTGAACCGATCTAATAAAAAATACATCACAAACCCCTCCTCTTCAGACCACCTCAAATAATTTACTACTGGTACTTAATTATCCACTGCAATCCTCAAGAGAAAAGGATGTCATTAGGTCATACTAAAACTTTATCCACTGACCAGTTACTAACATTAATCTGAATTTTTTGAGGTCATCCCATCCCTTCATGATACCCTTTCATAACCCAACCCAACGAGAAATTCTAACTTCTTTTAAGCACCAACTTCCCCATTCACTAGCATACTTCCCTTCTGCCACCCTCTTCCGCAGGTGTATAGAACCAAAGCCACTTACCCAACACGCCTTGTTCAACAACTTAAGATTTTTGACCCCCAAGCCTTTTTGGTTCACAAATCGTCTTCCAGTCTCCCAAATAATAATTGAATACCTCCCTTAGATCACTCCAGGAAGTCTCCCTCAAGGTTCTCCAAATGCCTCACCACGGAAGCTAGGATCGAAAAGAGAGGCATGAAGTAGGCATAGATGACAGCATGCTCTTAATGAGAGTCAACCTCCTCCCTTTCGATAGATAAAGTTTCTTTTGAAGTTATCAGTCTCCTTGCAACCACTTTATCACAATCTCAAATTTGTGCCTCCCGATAGGGCGTTACTTGATAACTATTGGAGTAAGCTCCATTTTTTTCCAAATTCATTTTCAAACCCAACATACTTGACAACATAAAAGAAAGCATCTCAAAAATCTAAGTTGGTCGACCTTAGTCTCAAAAAAGTTAATCGTGTCATCTATGAATACCAAATGAGATACCTTTAACTTGTTCTTGTTACCCAACCCTACCTCAAAACCACTTAACTTCCCTCTTTCAACTGTTCTACCCATCAACTAACAAAAGGCCTCCATCACCACAATATAAAGAAAAAAGTATAAAGCCCCCCCTAAGTCCTCTAGAAGTAGCGAAAAACCTTGCTAGCATGCCATTAATAAAGGATGGGAACCACATTGTTGAAATGCATAACTTCACCCACTTTCTTCGCCTAGGTCCAAAATCTACCTTCTCCAAAAAACATAGCAAAAACCCTCGTTGACATGGTCATACACTTTCACAATGTAACAATCCAAACCCACGTTGTACAATATTTTCCGCTTTGGCTAACGGGCTAGGCCCTCACCACACGACTTTGCTTCCCTAAATTAGTCCAGAAAACACATTGTGCAATGAAGGGTCAAGTCCACACCTACAAGCACTTTAGGATCTTAGTCACTAGGCGATGTGGGATACCACATTAGCCCCCCCACCCCACAAAAGGACCAAACGTTCTTGTAGGCCAGTCCAAATCTCTTAGCTACCCATTAGCGAACACTCTAGGGCCTTAACCCTCTGAGAACCAACTCTAATACCAATTGTAATGACTCGAACCCTCATTGTACAATATTGCTCACTTTGATTAACAAGCTGAGCCCTTTGCCCCACAACTATGCTTCTTGGACTACTCCACAAAACGCGTTGTACATTGAAGATTCAAGCTCACACTTATAAGCGCTTAAGATCTTAGTCACTGGGTGTTATGGGATACCACACTCAATATCTAGCTTAAGCATAATGCCTGACTCAATTCTTCTCACCCTCGTGTCCAAGCATTCATTAGCCAAAGACCCAAAAAAAGAAAAAAGAATGCCTGATAAATGCCCTCAATGGGACAGTAACAAGTAGAATATTCCCTTATCATAGCCTATAAGATTGCTTGCATTGAATTTTTCAGGTACCAACATTGCATTCCATGGTTGGATTAGAAAAATTGTGGCCCTTTTTTTTTTTTTTAAATTTTCATTTGAAATTCTTCTCCTTATTCTCTCCTACACCATCGAAGCCCAAAATGGTTTCTCACGGCTTCTACAGCCCACCATCTAAAACCCACCATTCACCGCCACTGAAGTCCATTTTATTTTTATTTTGATTGATTAGTAACACCATTGAAGTCCCTTCAACTTCACCTTTGCAAATTCCTCATACAATATTGAAAAAACAGTGATATCAGCATGTACATTTTCAGAGGATTTTGTTTCCTTATGAGGAAGTCTCAGTGGCGGGGGTTTTGGCAGCTCAGCTATGAATTTAATTGGGTGCTGATTTTTGAGGCAAAACTGGTGCGTCATGAAACAGTTTAGCAGGGTGATACTAATTTGGTTTATGAAGCAAGAATACTCTATTTTAACTCATATATATGTGTCAGACACTGACACTCTCGAACATTTTCCCGAACACATGAAAAAAGAGTTTCCAAATTTTTATTTTTTTTCTAAATTTCAGACACGTTAAGACATGTTTTTACACGATAGTACACTTTTTTTCTCTATTTTTTTTGGTTATATATATATATATATACACACATATATATATGTTTTTATGTAGTAGTTAGTAAAAATATGTTTTATGTAATAATTAGCAAATTTGTTTTGAAACTTTAATCGTGGATGATTAAATGAAAGAGTTTTTAAATTTTTACTTAATTGATTTGTTTTTTTTAATATTCTAATAATATTTTTGTGATTTATATGTTTTTATACCAATTTTAATTGAAATAATGTTATGTTTTTATTATATGGTATATAAAAATATATATTCAACATGTCCTTAATGTATTTGTATCTTATTTTTTTGAGAAATTTTTTATTCATATCGTGTCGTATCCATGTCCCGAATCTGCATGTCTTCGTGCTTCTTAAGATTTGGTGATGGGACAAGAATGACGGTCATGGGTTGCTGAATTCTTATGCTGTACCCAGCATGATAATTGATTAAGGCAGCACGTGTTTGGTTTAAATCATTTTCCCCTTATTTATGTTTGACATTGTAATGTCATTTAGTTCATATAAATTGTTGTCGTTTTATGTCCATGTACAATAATTTAATGGATGATTGATCTGGAATGGAAATGATGGGATTTGCTTTGGTTTTCGGCTGAATTGATTGATGGCAAATGGCAGCTTTGGGTGGTACTATTGCGAGTTTCAGGGTGTGGTGTGTGTTTTTTTTCTCCAAATGGACAAGGTGGTGTAGTGACAGTGGGTTGCTTTCTATATGTTGCGTTTAATGGAGAAGAAAAATTTGAGAGAACTAGATACAGAAACAGAAATAAGGAAGAAGGAGAAGAAGATGAAGGTTGTGGTTCTGTGACAGTGAAGATACAGACTGTGGTGGTGATAGGTTTGGGTTAGACTGTTTGAGAGAGAAGGAAAGAGATGGTGATGATGCTTGATGGAGGTCCAAATAGATTTGGGCTATGGTGGTAGTGGGTATGATGAATATTGAATGGTGGTTATGGGGGTGGTTTGGTGAGGACTTCAAATTTGCTAGAGAGAGAGACATGAAGCAGAGTATGAAGGTGGTCCAAGTAGAGCGAGTAGAGAGAAAAAAGAGAAGATAGTAAAGTATATTGGTTCAAGTCTACGTGGGAGTAGTCTATTGTCTCTTACCATACTCGTAAAATAATGTGTGCAATATGGTAAATTGCAACTTCTGCTAATGTGTCAGGCTTAAACTTGATAATAGAAGATATCGGTAGGAATCTATCTGTGATGAGGCAAAAGTACAAGGGAAGTAACTATAATTTACACTTGTTTTTGTGTGTGTGTGTGTGTGCAACATGAATAGAACTTGACATTAAAGCAAGAAAAACAATTTCAATGCTGAGGTTTGTAACTTGATGGCAACATCAGATACAAGTATCAACATAGATTAAGAGCATACATAATCCCAGAGGAAGGCAAGGAAAAGCATGAACACCAACTATATCACCAAGGAGAGCATCCAATAGCAAACACCAAAGATGCTTAATAGGATATTAACCAAAAAAAAAAAAAAAGTGACAGGATGAACTAGATAATTATTCCCAGTGGAGGAGGTACTCGGCTGCAATGATGGCAGAAGCATAAGATTTCAAGGAACGATTGATTGTTGAGATCACAGTGGCTCCACTAGAAACGGTTAATGCTGCCAGGGATTTGCAGAATTCAACTGGATCTGCTACGTGCTCAATTACCCAAGTGAAGTACACACAACTGGATGGCTATCTAAATGAGTATACATACGACAATGAAACAGAAAGGAAAGCATATGAAGAATAAAAAATTCACCAAAAAAATGAGTACATCATCGGGAAACTGCTTTCTGAATTATCAAAAATACATCCACTCATTTACTTTTGTAATCAATTTTTTTGACAAATACTTTAACAATCAGTTTCTTAACATTATTAAAGCTGAAAATGCTGGTGCCAAAACTGCAAACTTAAGCTCAGTAGTATCTGGCGTTTTCAAGGCTTCAGATCTTAAAACCAGAAATGCCACTTGGGCAATAACTGGTTGCATCCAGTTAAAGACAATGTGCTGATTACTGTTATTATTTTTAAAAAAAATTGGTCGAACAACTGAAATATGAAAAGTAACCTGCCCAAAAATTAACCTGGGTTTACACTCTAATATATATATATATATATATATATATATGTTGTAGATTTATGGAAAATTAAGTGACAGGAAAACTGAAACTAAGTCTTCACAATCCAACGTGAAAAGCAAGTTGGGTCACTTGGAAAGTTCATGTCTACCCAAGTTTTACTTCGCCGCGTTTCCAGTTGGCATGTTGAACACTAGTTGACATAACAACAATGATTCCACCTAAACACACACACATATAGATGTTGACAAGCACCTGTATTTACTTGAGAAAAAAGCAACATGGAGTGTTTAATATGTATCCTTACTACAGTTCCTAATATGAAGTTATAGATGTCCACATTTTCAACAATCATGATCAGTTCAATGCTTGATAACAAATTTTATACTGTTTACATCATGACTCGTATATTTGAACTTGCCTATTGAAGCCAACTTTCTGTGGTCCATCTCTATACGCACTTCAAACTCATAATTACAAGTTCCCTTACGGACATTCACAAAAGATATATGATAGCGTAACAATGACTTAAGACAGTTTTCATGCCTAGCATTGCAATTACATGTCAAGTTGTGCGATTGGTTTCCACAATGCAAATTATAACCCATGTTGTACTTGAACAAAACCATATAAATTTTATTAGACGACTAAAAATGAGAACACATGGTAAGATAAGAAAGGATAAAATTCGAGATAAATGCATTCTTGAGATAGTAAGAGCAACAATTGGAAATAAAGTGAGAAAAAACAGGCAATGATAAGGTGATCATGTGCAGTGAAGACTAATATTGCACTATCAAGGAAGAGTAATATGATCCACTGAGGATAGTTATCAGAACTGGGCCATTTTTTAATTTGACAGGTTAAGGAAGCAACTCGGTTTGGACCAGGTGACCCAGCCCGTCAGACCGGCAAACCGGTGACCCAAGAGGGTTTAGAAGAATCGGCCATCAGAACGGGCTACAACATTTTGAAGATGATGATTTCATCTATACTATCAAAAAATGCTCTTATATAGCTACAATTTACTACATCTAGAAAGTAATAAACTCAAGATTTTGGAGGTAGAAGCACCTCAACCCTAATCGAGCCTTCTCAAAGATTTTAGACTCCGCATGAATTAAAGCTTCCTCTTGGAAAATTGTTAAAAGAACTCTTAGCAACTAGATCACATGTATTCACTAAAATATCCCCAAATCCATATTAGTTAGTTCTAAGTAGTTGATTATTAGTTCTTTGTTTGGCTTGCTCTAGTCTGTCTTTTTTGTTGTTTTTCTTTGAAGTTGATGCCTCTCTACATGGTTATGCTCTTGCTTAGTTAGTGTTGCTACTACAGTGTATAGTTGGATTGTAGTTGTTCCCCTTTGTACATTCTTTCTATATACTTTTAATACAATTTCGCTTACTTTCCCAAAAAAAAAAAACATGTAAATGTTCCATTTTATTCTAAAATTTCAATCAATAGTCATATTATTTTTGTACGCATCTTAATTTGTAATTTTATCGTTTTCAAATCTTGAAGCCAAATTTTCATAGTACTTTTTAAGAAAAAATGGTTTTATACTTGTATAGTTAATGAATTTTTTGTAATGTATATTACTAATTATGGTTGTGAAAAAATAGTCATAGTATCTTGAATCATAGTTTCAAATCGGAGGAACTAACCTCCTCTAAGAATCTATCACAGTTAGTGAAATGGGGACAAAAACTAGGCTAATCAAGTAAGAAAGCTTAGGAAAGCCCTAGCCACTGGGGTGCTAAAAATGAAGAAGCCCTACATCAACAAATGACGAAATAATGGCATAGAAAAGTAAAAAGTAGGTCATAGGAATATTGATTTCTTAATAAGAGCCCAGGAAGAATTAACGAAAACAAAATCCCTATATAGGAAATAAAAAATTAGAAAAGTATGGCATACCCGAAATGGAAAACTCACGATCTAGATTGAAATCTTGCAATGAAAAACCACTATTCATAACTGATGGAGCCAAAGATCTAGATTGGACCAACATGGGCAGATTAAAAGCCCGACACACCAAAACAATAAGAAGCAACAATGATCATGTCATAATTAGTGTGACCCTACCCCTACTCATAAGATAACCACCAAAACCTGTCAAAAGATTCTCAGTGCTTGAAAAGAAAAATAGGCTTAAGAATGGAGGGCAATTGATGGGAAATAATCTGGTTAGATTTACAGGCCAGATTTGTCGACTTGAATAAACCACAAGAAAGCCCAAGCATAATAGCCTTTTACGTGAGCCCACTATCGACCAGGTCACACATAATTCAAAATATGAGAACATCATTCATTTTTTCATTTATGTCTTATGATATGAGGTGGAAAAAAAAGAATGTAACTTCAAATTCAAATTCAATACGGGCTGTTTAAAGAACTGGTTACAAAAAGAAATGAGACTCTTTTGGACCCTTGTCAAAATATTATTCTCCGACAAAGAAGGATTTTCCTCACAAGAGGCAAGGTATTAATGGACATTCTAATGTATTATAATTTTTTCCTATCACTCTAAATTATGCTAACTTAAAGATCGAAGAGACTTTAATTGGGACTCCGTCCATCTCTTCTAATAATATTTTATGTTTTGTGAGGCTTTTATTTTATTTTTCATATAACAATGTGGGGTACACCATTTGAGAAATGCATTTTTTTAATTCTTCATGACCCATGCTGTTTTTAAATTATTTTCTCAACCCATGTAATTTTTAGAAGCGTCTTAAGAAGACGTCTTTAATGTAAAAAATTTATCTAAAGCTGTCTTTTAAAAAAACACATCTAGAAGCGTCTTTTCAAAAGACTCATTTTGGCTTAACATGTGAAAACTTAATTAGTAATGAATTATTGAATACTTAAAACTTTCAAACAAAAAACACTTTTGGACCAATTTTTCAATAGAAGTGTCTTTTCGAAAGACGACTTTAAAAAATGCATAATCACTGAAATAATTTAAAAGTTGCATGGGTGATGAAAAATTTTAAAAAAAATACGTCGGTAGGGTAAAAAAACCTCCAACATTTGAATTGGAGACAACAAAATTGAGAATTTTTTTACCTCACCCATATAATTTTGTTTTTAAATTTTTTGTGACCTATGTAATTTTTTAATTATTTTCCTAGCCCATGCAATTTTTAGAAGTGTTTTTTGAAGAGACATCTGTAAGTGAAAATGGGGTTCCTAAGAGCCTTCCTCCTAGAATGACCAAATGAGAGGTGGAAGCAATATGGGAACACAGAGTCAGTGGAGAGAAGGGTAAGTGAGAGGTTAGGGAGAATAAGGGTTAGGTTGGCAATTGTTCGAAATGGCAATGAGGAATGGCCAGAGAGTCCTTTCATGCTATTTATAGGCATCTCGTATGTTCAACATTTAAAGTTCCCATCATTCATGCTTTCCATGATGTCTGTCCTTCCCTCATTGGCCTGGGTACCTTATAGAAAGATTCATTGATTAGTCAATACCAAGCCCCTCTTACCAACCTTAATCTACTAAAGCCCATGTTCCTGAGGTAGGCTATAACCTGGTATATCACAATTCGTACCAGACAGCATCGCGAGCCATGACCAGGTCGCACATAAGAGCAAGACCATGACCGTGGGATGGGGTGTAGCACGCAAATACCGCATCCCAAGGTTGTGACATATCTCGGCTTGGAGGATCACTACAATCACAGGGTTAAAGTATGTCACATCTTGGGAGGGCACTATAACCGTTGGTTCCAGGACCTCACTTTGAGTAGATGCCTTGATCAGCAGAGGAGATCGAAAGAAGATGAACAATGCCACGGAGAATATGTTGCCGAATAAAGTGACAATCAATCTCGATATGCTTGGTACGCTCATGAAAGACATCATTGTGAACAATTTGGATAGCACTTCGATTGTCACAATGGAGAGTGGTAGCAGAGGTGTGAGGGATATCCATGTTTGTAAGTAAGCACGATATTCCACTTCAGTGCTGGATCTGGCAATAACAGTCTGTTTCTTGCTACGCTAGGAGATCAGAGAAGAACCAAGAAAGAAACAGAACCCAGTGGTAGAACGACGATTAGTAGGATCTCCTGCCCAATCAGCATCAGAGTAGGCACGTAAATCAAAGGATGAATGAGCAGAGAAGTGAAGGCCATAGAACATCGTGCCCTTAACATAGCGAAGAATACGAAGGACGGCTGCATAGTGAGTGGAGCGAGGAGCAGACAAGAACTAACTCACAATATGAACAGCATGAGTAATGTCAAGTCAAGTAACAGTAAGATAGACAAGACTCCCAACCAGCTGGCGATATAAAGTGGGATCGGTGAGCGGAATGCCATCCAAAGGGGTGAGGCGAGCATTGGGCTCGAGAGGGGTAGGAGCAGTCTTACTATCAGTGATCCCGGCACTAGTAAAGATATCTGAAGCATATTTGGCTTGAGAGAGATAGTAAGCGTCAGAAGCAGAAGAAATCTCAAGACTGAGAAAATAACTGAGAGGTCCAAGGTCCTTCATTTCAAAATGTTGACTGAGAAACTGTTTTAGATCAGTAATGCCAGTGAGATCATCACCAGTGATGATCATATCATCAACATAAAGAAGTAAAATGATAGATCCACTAGTAGACTTGCGGAGAAAGAGGGTGGAATCATGAGAACTGGAAGTGAAGCCAAAGTCGCCAATAACAGAGCTAAACTTGGCAAACCAAGCACGAGGAGCCTGCTTAAGTCCGTAGAGAGCACGATGAAGCTTGCAGACTTTGTGAGGAGGATGATGATATCCAAGAGGGGGTTGCATAAAGACGTCTTCTTGAAGGTCGCCATTCAAGAAGGCATTTTTCACATCCATTTGAAATAAACCCCATTTGCGAACAGCAGCGACTACGAGTAAACAGCGTACAGAGGTGAGACGGGCAACAGGGGCAAAGGTCTCATCATAGTCAATTCCATATTCTTAGGTAAAGCCTTTGGCCACAAGACGAGCCTTGTATCTATCAATAGAACCATCAGAGTGAGTTTTAATTTTGTAAACCCACTTGCAACCCATAGCCTTTTTGTTAGGAGGGAGATCAACAAGGTCCCAAGTATGAGTTTTCTCGAGTGCCTGCAATTCCTTTGTCATTGCTTGCTGCCAAAGAGGGTTAGAACTGACCTCACGATAAGATTGAGGCTCATGGTGAGAAATAATAGTAGAAAAACAATGATAGTCACGGAGACGAGTAGGTAGTTCCCTTACCCAGATGGAACGACGACGTGGAGGACCTGGAGTGGAGAGATCAAAGGAGGAGTTGGAGGCAGGTGAATCAGTGGCAATGGTTGGTGGATTAGCTGTAATAGTAGGATCATCAGACAGAGTAGATGTCTCAGAAGGACCTGCAGTTGGAAGCTCAGATGGCTCATCAGGAAATAAATCAACAGAGGAATCAGTAAATAATAAAGATGTGGAGGGGGAGGATACGTGAAAGGGAGAGAGAAAGGAGAACATTTTGTGTTCCCAAAAGACAACATGACGAGAGATGAGAAGTCTCTTGGAGTAGGGATCCCAACATCTATAGCCTTCATGTTCAATGCCATAACCCAAGAAACAATAGAGACGAGCCCGGGGTTCCAACTTAGAGCGCTCATGAGGTTGGAGTAAAACGAAACAGGCACAACCAAAAATACGAAGATGACTATAGTCAGGAGAAACACCATAAAGGCGTTCATAGGGAGATTGATTTTGGAGGACAAGGGAGGGGAGGCGATTGATAGTATAAACGGCAACAAGAGCAGCCTCTCCTCAAAAACATTCAGGGCAGGAGGCAGAGATAAGAAGTGCCCGAACAGTGTCCAGAATATATCTATGTTTGCGTTCAGCACGACCATTTTGTTGGGAAGTGCCAGGGCAAGAACGATGAGGAATGGTACCATGATGACGAAGAGTATGTAAGAAACCAGAGTCTTTGTATTCTATGGCGTTATCGGGGCGAAAGACTTTGATAGAACAAGAGAACTGAGTGTTTATCATGCGGGCAAAGTCAAGATATATTTGAGGTAACTCGGAGCGATTTTTCATGAGATAAATCCAAGTAAAACGAGAATAATCATTAATAAAAATGACAAAGTATATGGATCCTCCGATGGTAGAGCGAGGAGAAGGTCCCCAAATATCAAAGTGAATCAGATCAAAAGGAGCAGTAGAAACAGAATCACTTTTATTAAATGATAAAGCCGGTTGTTTGGCAAGTTGACAAGAAAGACAATCAAAGTTTTCATTTTTGACAGATCCTAACAATCCACTAGAAATTAAAGTTTGTAGACGACTAGAAGAGACATGACCCAATCGAGAGTGCCAGAGCGTGGTAGGAGAAATTGTGGAGACAAAGGCTGCAGAGGACAATGGAGAAGTGAGCTGAGAGGGAATGCGGAGATGGATGAGCTCAAACAAGCGTCCAACCTTACGGCCTATCCCAATGGTCTTCCCTGTCTGTGGATCCAGAAGTGGCAGACATAGCAGTGGATGGCGAAGGTGCAAGAACCTGTTTGAGGATTGCTTCAAGATCGGCAACAGAGAAAGATGGAAAGGAAGACTCAGATGGAGTAGGTACTTCGGCAACAACAGCGAGAGAAGAAGTAGCAAACCCTACTTTGGATGAGTGACCAGATCGGGCCCTAGGCCAGTTACCACGAGACTAACAATTTGGATTTTTGTGGCAGTCATCCTGATAGTGTCCAGGTCCCTGTTTCTGACAGAAGCGACAAACTCTAGTAGGGCAGGTGAGAAGAACATGGCCAGAGAGATGATAATACTTGCAAACTTTTTGAGTAGATGAACTGCTCTTGTGTGGAGGAGGTCGAAAGGCAGCCAGTGCAGTATCTGTGGAGGAGGGCTTGAGGAGACCAAGATGGGTTTCTTCTGAGAGCAGTTCAGAGATGGCTTGCTCAAGAGTGGGAAGAGGATTGCGGTGAAGCAATGACACTCGAATCAGCTCAAAATGGTGGTTGAGAGCCATAAGAAAATGAATCAAGCGTTGTTGATCACGGTAGGTAGCAAATTGCTCAGCATCGAAAGTGCAGCGCCATGTGGGTTCTGATGGTGTCAATTGATCCCAAAAGGCATACATTTGGGACAAGAAATCATTAATAGATTGGCCGAATTCCTGTCGTGTACGATGAAGAGAGCTAAGAAGTTGATATTGGTGAGCAAGACCAGCAGTGGTGTAACGAGCTGCTAAGAAATCCCAGACTGATTTGGCAGATGAAAAAAAGACCAAATTGGAGGTTAATGGAAGAGACAATGGTATTACGGAACCATGTGATGATCTGATGATTTTTGTTGTCCCAGTCTTCAAGGCGTTCAAGAAATTTGTCAACCGTCTCTTCCTTGCCTTGCTCAGGTTCAGTGATATTGCCAGTGATATAGCGCCACAACTTGCGTCCTCGAAGAAAACTAGACATGGCTTACGCCCAAGGAATGTAGTTGAACCATCCAGAGTAACAGTGATGGGCTGGGAGGCATCTAAGCGATCCATAGCTATGAAAAAGAGGGTAAAAGGTCACAATAAACGATTGTACGAACCAAATTGATCAAAACAGAGCCCAAAAATGAATTCAGAAGGCCCAAATTGATGACGTGGCAGCTGATGTGGTAGGATGACGGGGCAACTGACGTGGCGGGTAGTGGACCTGTGCGATGACGTGACTGATGATGTGGCAGCTGATGTGGCAGGTAGTGGACTCGGGTGATGACGCGGCAGCTGACGTGGTAAATGATGTGGCGGGTAGTAGACCCAGGTGATGACGTGGCAGGATAACGGGGCAGATGACGTGGTGGGTAATGGACCCGTGCGATGACGTGGCAGGTAGTGGGCCCAAGTGATGACGTGGCAGCTGATGTGGCAGGTAGTGAACCCCGTGTGATGATGTGGCAGATGACGTGGCTGATGATGTGGCAGGTAGTGGACCCAAGTGATGATGTGTCAGTTGACGTGGCTGATGACGTGGCGGGTAGTGGACCCAAGTGCTGATGTGGCGGGTAGTGGTCCCCCTAGTAGTGATGGAAGAGATGAGTAGTGGTGGAAAGGCGGCAATTGGAGGAGGAGCACTGCTCACAATGAAGACGACATGGCTCTGATACCATGTAGAAATAGAGAAAAGAAAAGAACTGAGGAAATATTTTCATATATTTCTGTGTGTCTAAAACTGTACAATATGAGACCTATTTATAGGTACAATATGTGAATACAAGGTGGGAAGATATACGAAGTGGGACAATGTGGGAATAGAGTCTATGTGTATTCTAGAATATTCTAACAACCTCGATGAAACCTTACAGCCTCTTTGATTTAAAAATTTTATCCAAAGGCATTTTTTTCAAATGCCTCTAGAAGCGTCTTTTTCAGTAGACTCATTTTCGCTTGAAATGTGAAAACTTAATTAGTATTGAATTCTTAAACACTTAAAAATTTTATCAAACAAAAGATGGCTTTTGAAAAGATGCTTTAAACTAAATTTTTTCAATAAAATAATTTTTTCAGAAGATGCCTTTAAAAATACATAGGTCAAAGAAATAATTAAAAAAAATTACATGAGTGATAGAAAATTAAAAAAAAAAAAAAATAAAAGGGCATGAGTTAGGTAAAAAAAACTCACAAAAGTTTAGGCCATCTCTAAGGGATGAAGCAAATCATTGGAAAACTCAAATTTAATGGGCCACATCACTTTTTAGAGCTCCAAGGAAGGAAGTAACCCAACCTTCAAATTTGCTCCTCTCTTTCAAAAGTAGCAAATTTTCTAATCCTCTAATTGGAAAGTAGCAAATGTACTTTTTGTATTAGAAAATTGTGGGACCCAATAAATACATAAGATTCTCTTGTCTTTATATCAAAGAGTTATGGAACCAGCTTGTTAATATAAAATATAAAGGATAAAAAATATTAAAATTTGCTACTACTATTGGAGTGTCAAATTATAAGGTAGATAAAAAAATAACTTAACTACCCTTTTTTTTTCTTCATTCCTTGTAGATGGTCTTATATTTCCAAAATATAGTGCTTATTTGGATGAGCTAAGAAAAAGTGCAGTTTCAATTAAGTTACGATTTGAATAAGTACATGTGGAAAAGTGCTTATTGAGTTAAGTTAATTAGTATTTAGATGAATGTATTTGATAAGTATTTAAATGATATTATAGTGTTTGAATCAGTTATTAATAAGTGTCACTTGAGTTACTTTTTGGAAAAGTTCTAATGGGACTACTTTTTGAAAAAAGTCTATTTCTATTAAGTGTGGATCCATTAAATACGGATAATAAGACGAATTAAACACCTAAAAAATTAGAAAAGTCCATTTTGAACTTTAAAAAATCATTAAATATGGTATATAAATTGAACCAAACATGGCCAAAATCAATTACGTCAACAAAAGTGGCGTGGAAAGGGACAACTATCACTAGTATGTGTAATTGCAAAATATGAATTTGCTGCACAAATAAAAGTTGTGTGTTATATTCATCACACATGCCAACTTGCGAGAATGTCATCTTTATCTTCTAATAATGTTTTATCATCCATATATTAGTGTTTGTTTTGAAAAGGAACTTGACAAAAGGTGGATGTCCACCACAATATATAATCTAGCCCACGTGAATATCAGATGGTTACCTGATGTTCACTTGATAAATTAATGACCAAAGTCATCTTTTTAAGGCGACAAACTTGTTAAGGCGGCAAACAAATTACAGCAGTTACAAGGCGGCAAAGAAATCTATTAAAGGAGCATGGCAAGTAATATGAAAGAATAATTCTATTGAGAGAGATAGGAGTAACTAGTTGTACACATAGTGAAATCTTTTATTGTACACCCTTATACAAATAGTGAAATCATTCTTCCTTTTACTCGTGGACGTAGGCCTGAAGCCGAACCACGAAAATTGTGTACACTTGTGTGATTGAGTTTATCCATAAATTTTATAACACATTATCAGCACAAATTTTTGGTCCACTACGAAGGTATTAAAATAAAAGTAATATTTAGTACATTTTTTCATGACCCAAAACCTACCTTGTGCGGATTAGGAGACCGTGATCGTGGAATTTCTTTCTAAAACCAAATATGTTCCATTCATACATCACATCAAGTTCAATTATTGTAGCGAAAGCAATTACACATATTACTCTGATCCTTACAGTATCTAGAATGCCTAGAAACTTTTTTTTTGAAACATACATTACATTTATCATTACAATCACTATGGGTCCCAAACCCCTCGTTTACATCTGAACTTCACATTACTTTACCCATAGGTTCTATAGCTCATACACTTTTGAACATCTGATCTTTATATCATTTCACCTATGAGTACCATACCTCACGCACTTCTGAACTTCATATCATTCACTCGTGAGTCCCATACCTCACGCACTTCTAAACTTTTGACCATGTACTTCACTGTTGTTTTGGGTCCCATACCCCTCCTTCATGTCACCTGTACATATCATGGATAAATCAATGAGCTTCACTAAGCTCGTGAGTAATTCCAATAGCTTATCATTATTTTCAACTAGTAGTGGGTTAAGTATGATAGATTTTATAAAAAAAAATAACCATTACCAATTGCTCGTATACTTCAAACACAGAATACAAGAATCTTCAAATAGATAGCACGTGGCATTCAAGGCATTCAGGCTAGGCACTTATTTCACGATACAAAATACAAGAATCTTCAAAACATATAACACAAAGCATTCAAGGCATTCGAGTAAAATATTTAGTTAATCAAATACAGAATATAAGAATCTTCAAATCATGTAACACGAAGCATTCAAGGCGTTCGAGTAAAACATTTAGTTCATCAAATATGAAATGCAGAAATCTTCAAATCATATAACACGAAGCATTCAAGGCATTCGAGTAAAATATTTAGTTCATCAAATACGGAATATAGGAATCTTCAAATCATGTAACATGAAGCATTCAAGGCATTCGAGTAAAACATTTAGTTCATCAAATACGGAATACAGAAATCTTCAAATCATATAACACGAAGCATTTAAGGCATTCAAGTAAAACATTTAGTTCATCAAATACGGAATACAAGAATCTACAAATCATGTAAGACGAAGCATTCAAGGCATTCAAGTAAAATAGTTATTTCACAATACAAAATACGAGAATTTAGTTTTTATCATAATTGAAAACGTAAATCCTTTAATCATGAAATCAGAACATATAAATCATGTTTAGAAAAATGGGGGATAAACCTTCTACCATTTTTGAATGTCATATCTTTTCACTTTTATTTTAGTCGAATCTGTTTCGAACCAGACTCCAAGCTTAACTTCTCGTGGAGGTATCTCATGCCTGGGGGATAAACCTGCTACCAAGCATTTTCTCGTATGTGATTCCCATAGGGTCTCACGAGTTGGTGGTGCTTATGCACAATTGTCTTGCATTACCAATTCACAAACATGAAGCATTTAAAAATATTTCTTTACAAATAGATGTTATTCAAGAGCATTTAAACATAACTTCCCAAGTAGATGCTTTTCAAAAGCATTTAAACATAAATTTTCAAATAGATGGTTTTCAAGAGCATTTAACAGAACTTTCATGAAAACTTTAACAAAGCCTTCAAAATACTTGAAACATAACATTCAAGAACATTTAAAACATAACTTTCAGAATACTTAATCATAACGTTCAGGAATATTTAAAACATAGTTAGAATGAAAAATATTTACTTTTAGAGAGACATTTAATACAAGTTTTGAATTTAAAATAGACATACTACGGTACGAACTTATAAATAATCAGCATTTAAAACAAGCTCACTTACATGTCAAGATAGTATTTAAAAACAGAAAAAAATAGCACATTTGAAACACGAGTCATATAAATATAGGAATTTTGAACTTAAAACACTTCAGGAATCATGGAATTAAAACCTCCACTTCAAAGTTCAGGATTACTCACCTGTGGTTCAAAGCCCATAGTCTTTCCTTCACTTGCTTACTTTACTTATCTTGGCACTTGCCTTATCCTTATTCCCTTGCCGGTAATTCTAGTTCACAAATTAAGTTGAACTCAATACCAGAATAAATATATGATCTTATTTAATCACTATCTCTTTGATGTTATTAGCTTTGACTGGTTCCATTTTCAGATTCGGTGGTCCTCTAAACCCTAAGGCAGATCACATACTCTCCCTCGGGTCCCATCTAAACTTATTATCCCTTTAAGGGGGATTTTAGTAATTTTTTATTTTACGTCTCATTTCATTCAGTCCATCGTTTGCCTGTGCGGACATCATTTTTTAGTTCAGGCGGTCTTTAAAACGTTAACATATGTCTTTTAATTTCATCTATACTCTTCAGGTAGTTTCATTCACTCGTAAGGACGTATTCGTTATTTTTTAGTTTGTTACCGGATTTTATTTTGCTTGAAAGGACATCACCATTAGGTCCGATGTGTTGAAGAAAATCAATTTAAGCTTTTCTGGATCTTACTTTGCCTCTTTATAACTTATGTTAAGCCTAAGGGTATTTTCATAATTTTATACTTTTACGTGTCCTATTTTTTAGTTCTTAATTTGGTAATATGGACCTCATCATTGGGTCCGGATCGTCTAAAATAGTCAAGATAGACTACTTTTTATATTTAATTGGTTTTGGTCATCATTAAGGGTAAAATGGTAATTATGACGTTTCATGTGTCTATATTTTTGAGACTTCGTTTTACAAAATGGATCCCGCCATTGGGTCCAGAATGTCCCAAAATGTTAAAGTATGTATTTTCGATCATAGTCACCAGAGTCTAATTGATAGCTTAATTAATCATTAGGACATAATTAAAATTATTCCAGTTTGCCCATTCATATTTTTCAGGATTTAATTTCATAAATTAGACTCCGCCGTTGAGTCCAGAACGCCCAAAATATTGAGTCACACTATTCTTTTATTTTAAATGGCCTCCATTTGGCTTATTTTTGGCCTAATGTTATTTTAGTAATTTTTCTTATAATTAAAAGAATTTAAAATTAATATTTAATTAATTTCTTGGGCCATTTCGTAATTAACCCAAACTGTTGGGGGTCATTTCATAATTAATAGAAATATTTGGGGTTCAAATTATAATTTCAAAAACTTTAAAACCCTAAACCATTTGATTCAGTTAGGTTCCAATTAGACCGGTCCAAAACAGAGGTGAACCAACCTGTTCAGTCTGGTCTGTTGCATCATGCTGACGTCGTTATGATGTCAGCCCTATTTTTATTATTTTTTTAATTCTTTGGAAAAACGACGACGTTTTTATTAAAGTTCAAATCCAATTAGGTAGTGGGTTAGGACCCGACCCGAGATCCGGCCCATTACCCGACCCGTGAACAGTCTTCTTCCCCAAGTCTCTGGTGAGAGTTTCGGTCACCCTCTTCGACACTGACGACAGTCACAAACCACTTTCGATAACAAATCCGACGGTGTTTGAATCTATTTTTCTTGGGGGATTTCATATCTATTTTCACATTTTAGTTTCACACACTTTAAGCTGTCGAAACAAGCCGTTACAGTGGCTACTCTGTCGAGCCACGATTTTTTGGTGAGGCATATTTTCTTTATTTCTTGGAGTTTCACCAACTGGTTTTGCCTAGTTTTTGTTCCCATGGGTTTTTGGAACCCTAGGGAACACTTTTTCGTTCATAAAACACAACAAAACAAGCTCATTCTAGGTTTTCAAATTTTTTTCCTCTTTACTGTTACTCATCGTATCTCCTTGGTTTCTTGACCATTTTTAATGGTTCAAATTGCATAATGCCCCCTTTTTATGCTCTTTTTAGCCATGCAAATTATTTTAAGCTTTACTCAAGCTAGGTAAAAACTTGAATTTTCATAGTTTCAAGTTTTAGGGTTCTTAGGGTATCTTAAGTGTAAGTTATGTCATTTCCTTCCAATTTTCGTCCTCTTTCAATATTAGGTACATGCATGCATTTTAGTTTCATTAATTTGCACAAAACAGTGGCATTTTCCTTAAAGAGAGAAATTTGGGTTAAAGGGTTTTACCTTCAAAAGGTTGGTCTCCTTGCTTGGTTGAGCCACTGATTTCCTTAGTATTAGCTTCTAGACTGCATGCATGGAACTCCTCCTTCTTGTTCTTGTTCTTGTTCTTCTTCCTTATTCTTCACTTTTTCTCTCTACAATTCTCTCTCTTTCTATCCGTACATCACACGCACACACACATGGACACACTTGCCCTGATTTTTCTCTCATATACACACAACGCACACAATATATATATATATATATGGACATGAATTATTGTCCTTATCTTTAGCAAAATTTGGTTTCCCGAGGTGTAGAAGATGCGCGTGTTTAAAAGACTTAATAAAGCATACTTGGCAAACATACACGCAACGTTAAATTTGCTGCATCGAATCGACACCTGCTTACTCTAGCAGATTCAATGACACGTTGAATCTCTATCTTTACATGTGTGTTACAATTAGGCAGCGGGTGTGGATACTCTAAATACCGTGGCGACTCCACCCTGATATTCACAACTTATCGCCACGTCACAGTGGACCCTACCAATAACTGAATCTCATATTAACACCTTCCAGGCCGTTTTGGCCCTTTATTCTTGAAAACCCAACTCGTCATTAATTTATGAGTTTCATTTTTTTAAATCGTATTTCAATTTTTTTTAATAATATAATATTAATAGCATACTAATTTTTTAATAATATTTAAAATTATGTAATTAATATAATTTTTTTATATTATTATTACATTATTTAAAATAAAAATTTTAAAAATACTGAAACTAGCATTTTCCACTAACACATCATTTAGAAGAATTTAGAATCCGGATTTCAAAAACATACCATTTCTCATAATTTATTACTTCTTTAATAATTGTACGTTCTTCTATCTTCTATCTATGCGTATATCTATATATATATATATATATATATATTTTGCTACGTCAAGGAAACAGTCAGTTTAGACTTTAGAGTGATCCATTGAAGAAATCAAGAAATGGATTTTATAGACTCGTCAATTGTGGCTCGAGGGCGCTTGGCTGTGCTCTCAGCTCATCTCGCTGCTTCTGTCGAATCCGAAGCATTTTCGCCCATTTTGGAGACTTCTTGTGTCTCTGCTCAGTCCGCCGTGGCACCACCGCCAAATCTCAAGGGTTCGTTCACGATCATCGATGAGAGAACTGGTAAGAAGTACCAAGTTCAAGTCTCCGAGGAAGGAACTGTCAAAGCTACGGATTTGAAGAAGGTGAATTGAAGCTGTACTTGAGAAATTTGTTGTCATTAGCATCGGTTTTTATGTAAATTGGGTTTCATTTTGATCTCATTCAGGGTTTTTTTTTTATTATAATTTGGTTGATTTCTATTTTTGCTGTATTGCGTTTGGATTTTTGTTTATTAATTATTATTGAATATTTTTTTGTTTATTTATGGTGTTTGGATGGGGAGAAACTGCGAGAAAAGAAAAGAAACTGCAAGAATGGAATTTGACGTTTCATTATTTGGAACCTGACAAAACTTAAACCTCAACTCAATTTAACTAATTGAGGTGAAATTTTAGATATATATATATATATATATATATTTTTTTTTTTTTCCTTTCCCCTTTTCACCTTTCTTCGCAACCAAACTGGGAGTTAATGTTTTGCTTACCCTGCAATTTAATATTTATAATTTGGTAAATTATGATACAGACTTGGTTTTAATCATTTTAGAGCAAGAATAACGTTAATTTTGGATCTTTAACTTTTAATATCTTTTGAACTTTTATTTGGAAAATATGGGCTTGGCTTGTTCATTACCTTATACTTGATATTTTAATTCTGATCAGTGAAGCAATGTATATATTGGTATTATCTATTTTAAAATTTTATAGATGCAATTTTACAGATAACAACAGGGAAAAATGACAAGGGGCTCAAACTTTATGATCCGGGCTATCTTAACACAGCTCCTGTTCGATCATCAATTTGCTACATTGATGGTGATGAGGGAATCCTTAGATACAGGGGTTACCCGATTGAGGAGTTGGCTGAGGGCAGTTCCTTTCTGGAAGTTGCCTACCTTTTAAGTAAGTATTTATGCTTAAATTTTTCATATACATTTGTATTTCTGAAAACCTTAACCATTCAGCCATGGATACTTAGCTGGGATCCTATTACATGGGTGAATAACGAAATTCCAATTGAAATAAAATCTTGAGGACAAATCAATGGAATTTAGGAGGAAATGGAATCAATGAAAGGACATCAATTCAAATCCTGAATTTTCAAATTGAGAGAGATCAAGAATTCTCACTATTTCAATGTATTGATATTTTTTCGATCTACTCAATTGACACTCAGTATCGTTATGATAACTTCACACTCTTACTTTCTTCTCATGGGAATATTGAAGACTAGTGTTGCTGATAGAAGAACAAATATTTTAAGCAATCACAATTTTAAGTAAGTTAATTAATTGCTTTAACCACAAAATATTATATTTAAGCATTTGAATAGAAAAGGGATTGCTATCTTATCATCTTGTAAAGTTCAAGGGTTAAATTAGAAAGAATGACAAGATATGGAATGATTTTAGTGTTAAGAGAAAAATGAGATTTGAAGGCTGAACTTTGAAGTAATAAGAGGGTCTAAAGGTTCGAATGATGTAAGGTGATTTGGCTCAATTATTCTAAATATACTTCTATGAATTCCCAGTGTTAGTATTAGTATTACCAAGCAGTTCTGTTTTTAGAGGGGGGGAAAAGGAATGCTATCTATTTGATATGGATATAGTATGAGTGTGTTTTCTTTTATAAATTTATTTTATTGACTTGTGAAACACTAGATTTATGTGGAAAAAATAAATAAATAGCTATTAGAGTTTTCTGTTGGAGGTTCGAATCCATGTGTTTGCTTGCTTGATATGGTTTATGTGTTCTTCTTGATTGCTTTCTTTTTGCAGTGTATGGAAATTTACCTTCTGAAAATCAGTTAGCAGATTGGGAATTTTCTGTTTCACAACATTCAGCTGTTCCACAGGGAATTTTGGTGAGCTTGTCTTCCTTTTTGCTTAGAAACTAAGACTATTTCAATGGAAAATAACGGAACTCTATGTTTCTACTTAACCTCTTCGTGCTTGCAAAATTCTTCAATGGTGTTGTCAGTTTCTGGCTCATTAGAATTTTAGAACATAATGTGGTTCAGTATTTGTTAAACACTTGCAGCCAGTAATCAAATATGCAACTACAGCTTCCTGCATTTATTCCTATTATAAAACTAACCATAATTCGAGCAGCAATTACAGCATATCCTATCACATTATTTATTTTTCTTCCCATATTACCACCTGTTGCAGTCTAATTGAGATCCTAAATCCACCATTTTATCATTAAAATATCTATATTGATATTGTTATGGAAAGTAACCTTTTCTGAGATATTGCATTGGATTAACGATCCCTGGGCCATGCCCTTATTTGAATTGCCATTATAGTTGTCAAACTCCATACAACTGCTTAAGGTACCTTGCTGGTTAGGACTCTTGGGTAATCAGCTCTGGAGACATGCCATGCCAAGCCTCTCACTGAATTGAATGACATTTTCATGCCCAACTGAGAGAATAAAGCATAAGTTCTGGCAAGCATGCCAAATCTTAATTTCCATTTGTCACTCTGTTTATTAGGTAATGTACATCACATTGTTAAGCATTGGATCCATGAGTACCTCAATAGATTGTTATTATTTTTTGTTTCATTACTGGACATTTTTGTTTTATTCTTTATAGTTATTAGATATGGTATCATGGTATTCGGTATTATAATTTAACCTAATTGTTCATAGAACCTCCGACATGTCTCTTTTAGGAACTAGACAGTTGTTTTTGTGTTCGTACCCTTGCTTTCAAGATGGTAGACACCATCTGTTTTGTAAAGGAATATTAGTTGCATTTTCTTCATATTTATGAAGCAAAAAGAGCATAGGAAAGATTTTTTTTCTATTTTTGGTAGGAAGTGAATTACTACTGGGTTTTCTTTGATCTATTTAACTACATGTCATTATCATTTGATGAGAAAAGAACTTTCCAAGCATTTTGTAAAGCAAGATGTACCGGAGGATTTATTGTTATAGTGATAAAGAATTATTTTAAATTAAGAATCACCATAAAAATGATTTTTTCCATCCCCGTGAAGCAAAACAGCATTTATGCTTTGTGGAAATTTATGCTTTAATTACCATATTGAATAATTTTTTTATATATTTCTGATGGCATTATAATTCTGTTTTGTAGGATATCATACAGGCAATGCCTCATGATGCTCACCCAATGGGTGTTCTTGTTAGTGCAATGAGTTCACTTTCTGTCTTTCATCCTGATGCCAATCCTGCTCTTAGGGTGAGTCAATTGTTTAATTTGACAATTTTATGGTTTTTTCACTCTTTGTAGTAGCTATGAAGCATGGACATTCTATTTTGACTCATGTGTCTGTGTCGGACACCAACACTCTCGAACACTTCCTGGACACGTGTTGGACAGTTGAATCATGGATGTTAATGATTAAATGAAAAGGTTCTTTAATTTTTATTTAATGTCTTTGTTATTTTAATATCTTAATAATATTTTTGTAATTTGTGTATTTTTATACCAATTTTAATTGTAATAACATTAGGTTTTTATTATATAGTCATATAAAAAATAAAGTTTTTTATATATATTTAATGTGTTTCTGACATGTTTGTATCCAATTTTTTTTTTTTAAAATAACATGTCTGCGTGTCGGTGTCATGTCGTGTCGTGTCGTGTCGTATCCGTGTCTCATGTCCGTATCTGTACTTCTTAGAGGAGTAGTAGTAATAGCATATGTATGTTACTCATATATAATAGAAATATAGAATATTAAAGCTTTTACGTGTTATGCATGATAATATTTACATCTGAAGTTATCAACTATTAAAATATATTTATGTCTGAAGTTAAAGCTTCTAAAAGTTACCCTGCATCCATATTTTAACAAAGAAAAGTAATATCTCATGAAGGTTCCACCCATTCCCCATTGATTAGGTTTAGCTTCTCATTGTTTTGTATTAGGGCTTTGGCTCTAGCCTAATTGTGATCGTCATCTAAGAAGTATCTTACCTTCACATTCTCTTATGAAAGTTCTCATTATGGTTGACAAGTTTTTGAGATTTCACATATTTTCTTTAACTCATTACTTTCAATTTCTTCATAGATACCACTTGTAAATGGGTAGGTTTATCTGAGTGTGTCATGAAGTTTCATCTGCAACCTAATTTCATACAACACTCTGTGCTTATTCATGCTGTGAAACTAGTTTCCCGTCATTTAATCTCCCATAGAAATCAGAAAATGATCAATATGTTTGTTCATAAGAGATTTAAACAGTGAAGAAAAGAGAGAAAGAGAATGCATGCTATACTATGTAAAGAATGATAAATATCCTTGTGATGAGGGGACCTCTAACTGTAAAATCTATGATGTACAACAATTATTCTTTTCAGAAGCACTATTGTAACTTCTGAAGTACGGACACTTTATTTTGCCTCACGTATCCGTGTTAGACATAGACACGGACATGCACATGGACACGTTCAGACATGTCCCGGACATGTGAAAAAAAAGTGTCTAATTTTTCTGAATTTCGGACACGTTAGGGACGCGTTGGGGGCACATTTTTGAATATTTTTTTATAGAATTTTTTCCTCTTTTTCTCCACTTTAATTTATTACAGACACATAATAGTTAACAAATTTGTTTTAAAAGTTGAATCTTGAATGTTGATGATTAAATGAAGTTCTTAAATTTTTTTTAATGGCTTCATTATTTTGATATATTAATAATATTGCAGTGATTTGTGTATTCTTTTGTCAAATTTGATTGAAATAATATTAAAATATTATTATATAGTCGTATAAAAAATATAAAAATATATATTCAACATGTCTCTAACGTATCTGTATCCTAGTTTTTTGAAAAAGGCCATGTGCACGTGTCATGTTGTGTCCGTGTCCATATCCGTGCTTCTTAGGTTGTAACCTGCTCTTCTTCTTTTTTTATTTATTTGATGTACATTAAATTAGTTCACCCTCCCCAAAGAACGCACACACACGCAAAATAAAAAACTAAAAGACAACACTTACCAATGAAATTTTTGCCTCTCCAATATTGACACCTTTTCATGTTTTTGGAGTTGTACAAAGTCCAATTAGTTGCTTTTGTCCTCTGCTTTAGGTTGGGTTGGGAGTTAGTCTAAGGGTGTTAGTGAATCAAACTGGCATGTCATCTGCTTGGACACCATCAGCTTAGCTTGAAGGTTTCAAGGCCAAAGTGAAGTTCATCAGATGTTGAGATGCAGCCAAAGATAAGTTGGCCTCAGTTAATTGCAGCCTTGGGGATAGAATATCTTATTGCTTTGTGTCAGAAATATGATTGATCTATAGTAAGTGGTTATTTGTCCTTAAGTCTTAGCTTAGTGGGACTGGATCATTATGCGCCCAAGAGGAATTTATTTGAGTTAAAAGTTGCATGACTAAATTAAGCACTAAAGCTCCAACATCCTGGTTTATGCTGGTTATGATTGGTCTATAGTAAGTGGTTATTTGTCCTTTAGTCTTGGCTTAGTGGGACTGGATCATGATGCGCCCAAGAGGAATTTATTTAAGTTTAAAGTTGCATGACTAAGCTAAGCGCTAAAGCCCCATCATCCTGGTTTAAGCTGGTGCAGCATGTGCAGAAATGAGGAGGAGACAGTGGATGACTTGCTCATTCACTGCCCTCTAGCAAGAAACTGCTGGAATTTTTTGTTTTCTATTTTTGGATGTATGTGGGCTCTTCCCAACACTTTGAGGGCCCTTCTTCTCAGCTGGATGGCCTTTCGCATTAGGAAGGACGTTCATGAGGTTTGGAAGATGGCTCCACTTGTCTTTTGTGGATTATTTGGAGAAAAGGAATATAATGGTTTTTGAGGGGCTTGAAAAACCTCTGTCCATCCTCAAGGATAATTTTTTATGTCTTCTTTTCTTTTGGGCTAGAGAGGCTCAGCCTTTTTCTGTAGGCCCTTGGATGGACTTTTTTGGGGAATACAAGGCTTTAAGATGTAGGCCTCTCCTTTGTATTTGGGTTCAACCCCACTTGGGCACTCTTTTAATACAATTATCTTTACTTATCAAAAGATTCAAAGTATTGGAGTTTGAAGCGGTTACCCATGAAGATTAGAGCTTGGAGCTTTTGTTGGGGTTATATTACAAATTTACAGTAAACTAATGGTTTTGTAGCAAGAGATTAATTTGTAGGAACCTCTGATTAGGGAGTATTGAACTGTGGTTTTGGAGTGGGATAATCACCTAATTGGAGTTTTGTGCAACTGCAGTTCATAAAATCCCTTCAATTCAAATTATGTAAATACTAAATAGTGACGCTAAGTGCATGCTTTATTCCAACACTAAAGTGTAGATGTGGTTCTTGCTGCTTTAGCAGAATCTTCAGGTGAATTGAACTTAAGCTTATTGAGAACAACTGAACAAATCAGGAACCACTTGTAATTGAGGGAACAAGTTCTTCTAATGGGGCTAATATGCACTTTTAATTTTTCTCATTATGGAAATAATTTTTTCCCTTGCTTATTTGTCTAGTACACAGCCTTAGCTACAAGATCCATTTAGAAGATTAGTGTTCTCCTATCATTCTTCCTCTTGATTAACTGATTTTGTTGAAGCTGTACCACTAGACTTTGTTCATCTTTGTTCTGCGAAGATCCTGATTATGTGAATCTGAATGTAAATATTGTCACTGATGCTCTGATGTTTTGAAGTACTTGTGATTATATCATTTGTTGTTGGCATAGGGCCAAGATTTATACCAGTCAAAACGAGTGAGGGATAAACAAATAGTGCGCATACTTGGGAAGGTATAATTATTTCCTTATTTTCTTTTCTTTTACCTTTGTTTGATTGCTAATACATTGTAATCAGGACCCAAGTGGTCATGCTTCAGTTTTTGCATCTTGTAAAATTTGTAAGTTTTGAGTAATATCAGTCTATCTGCCACTAAAATGCAATGGTAAGTATTTTCTTAAGTGATCTTAGCATATTATATTTCCAGGCACCAACCATTGCAGCAGCAGCTTATTTGAGGATGGCGGGAAGGCCTCCTGTTCTGCCCTCCAGCAACCTTTCTTATTCAGAGAACTTCTTGTACATGCTAGATTCATTGTATGTTCTGTTATCATCCTTCGTCCTTTGTTACATGAGAATGCTTTCTGAAACTCTATTCCCTGAACAGAATAGCACCTCCATTTTTTAATCCTCTTTGCACAAGAATCATGAATTTGCAGATTAGATACTACGCACTGGGTTTATTTAGTATTTCAAATTTCACAAGTGATAACAGTGATACTTATGTAGGGGCTTTGTGGCGTCAATCTCTATGTGATTTCTTCTTTATGAAACTGCAGAGGTAATAGGTCTTACAAACCCAATCCTCGACTAGCTCGTGTTCTAGACATTCTCTTTATACTACATGCAGAACATGAAATGAATTGCTCCACAGCTGCTGCCAGGCATCTTGCATCAAGGTAGGCATTTTAGCGTCTAATATAAATGAAGCAGCCCTATATTTGCATCAAATAGCTGACTCTGTTCATGCAGTGGCGTTGACGTATACACAGCTCTTGCTGGAGCCGTTGGCGCACTGTACGGTCCCCTTCATGGTGGAGCAAATGAGGTGTGTTGAAGTTTTTACATTTATTCCATCCAATGAAGTTGAAGTCCACATTGGACATCCTCAGGGAAGTTGCTAGTTCAGATGAAAAATTATACCTGATGTTATTACTTCCAAACAAATTATGTGTGTGTGTGTGTGTGCAACTTGAAAGGAACTCTGAGCCGCATGAAGTTTAAGCTTACTTTTGTTACTGTCTTGTCAATAGGCTGTGCTTAAGATGCTGAATGAGATTGGAACTATTGACTACATTCCTGAGTTCATTGAGGGTGTGAAAAACAGGTGAAAATTGCTTCACCAACATTTTCTATCTAATAGATCATGAAGACCTTTCAATGCATGGAATTTCTCGTGTAGTTTCTCTGTTATGATTCATGTTCTTGCACAACTTCATTCCTCTAGGAAGCGAAAGATGTCAGGTTTCGGGCACCGTGTATACAAAAATTATGATCCCAGAGCAAAGGTCATAAAGAAACTGGCTGAGGAAGTATTTTCTATCGTTGGACGAGATCCTCTCATTGAGGTGGGTTTTCCACACTTGATCATATATGTATCTTTGCGAAGGATAAAATCATCTTGCTATTTTGTTTTCATGTGTTGCTTGTCACTTGTCTTTGGTGGTGACATTACATTCAAGTGTTACTAAGCCTTACCACATTACTATCACAAAGGAACTGTCGTTGTAGAAGACATATTTTGGTTGGATGACAATGCTAATTAGGCACACCTGGGCATGTTTCTAAACATCTGAGTATTTGTAATTTAAAAAATAATTTCATAGTTGTGACCACATGTCCAACATGTGTGATATGTTTTTTTTTTTTCCAAAAACAAAACAAAACTAAAGATAAGTGTATAGTTGTAAAATTATAATAAAGATTTTAAAACAAAAGTTGGATATAGTGAGGGTTTCTGATTACAACCATGAAACTAGTAAAGAAATTGATCAAGACAACAAGAAGAATTTATTTTCTGCAGCATGAGCAACTCCATGGGAGTGGAAGATCAAAATCCGCTATCTGTGAAGGAAATAGGGGTACAAAGGTCTCATCTCTCTGTCAACCCAAAACCTTAATGTTCATTTTAGACCATAGACAGCAATAATACTCAAAAAAAAAACTCACCCTGGGGCTTGAGTGTGTTGCCCCTGAACGCCTTGGGGGGCTGCTTTCCTTACCTCTGTGGGACACTAACAGAGTCCCTAGGGCCCACACTTCAGTCTGGTCAAATGGGGCTGCCCAACAATAAACTGAATACAAAATGACTATTTCAATAATTTCAGTCAAAGGTGGAAGGAAGGAATAGGAGGAATGAGGTGTCATGTTACATAATATACAGAATGGAGTCAGGCCTAACAGATGCTAATCTTTGTTGAAAATTTGATTATAAAGTTCATGGTTCCTCTTTGTGCAAAGTATGTTCATGGTTCCTCGTTGTGCAAAGTATTAACTCATACATTGTGATAATATTGTTTCCAAATTCCATGGTTTTATATTTTGTTAGTCTTGAGAACCATATTTGTATGCTGACAACCAGGGATGAGGCCAGCAATTCAAGTGAGGGGGGGCAAAATTTTTGCTTAATATTTAATTGTAAATTTAAAAAATTAAAGAACTATAAAAAAAATTAATATTGGTTGATAATGTTTTTGAAAAATAACTAAATTTATTGATACAAGAAACTTATAAATTACATAAAAAGTCTGATCAAAGAAAAAAACACACTCAGAAATCTTTAGCGTATATAAAAACTTTGATAAAAGTCTCATTTAAGAGTCAAGTTAAAATTAAGATAACGGTAAAGTGTAAAAAAAACTAAACCTAGGAGGGGCAAAATTTTAAATTAAAGATGTATATTTAAAAAAAAATTAGAAAAATATTTAAAAAAATTCACAAAACAAAAACTTGAGAGGGGGCAAGTGCCCCCCTTAGATCCCATGTAGCCTCATCCATGCTTACAACATACATGAACATGCTCCTTTCTATTCCAAACTACACATTTATAACATGAAATTTCAGCCAGTTTGTCAACTCAAAAACATTATATACTGCACTCTGCATAAGATGGTGAATCAGTTCTAAGCTCCTGAAAATTTAGCCACTTGGATAGGGGCATTATACATATAGTGAACATCAGTCATATATGCCATCATTCTGAAGCCTGAAATAAAGTCCCTTCTGAAGGTGGAGGTTGGACTCCATGGATTTCAATGAATCTATATAATTAGATTCCTGATTCTGCTTCTAAGTCTCTATATTTTTTTATCTTACACCATTTGCAGGTAGCTGTTGCCTTGGAGAAAGCTGCACTGTCAGATGAGTATTTTATTAAGAGGAAGCTCTATCCAAATGTTGATTTCTACTCTGGGTTAATTTATAGGTACACATAAAATATCATTAATTTTCCATATCTAAATGTAATGGCTGTCAGACAAAACACTAAAGAATGGTTAATTAGGGCAATGGGTTTCCCAACGGAGTTCTTTCCAGTTTTGTTTGCAATCCCTCGTATGGCTGGCTACTTATCGCATTGGCGAGAATCCCTGGATGATCCTGATACAAAGATAATGAGACCAGCACAGGTTAGTTTTGACTTTTGATCTTTCTCCACACCCCCCTGGCCCCCAAAATAAATCTCTCTCTCTCTCTCTCTCTCTCTCTCTCTCTCTCTCTCTCTCTATATATATATATATATAATTTTGTATATTAATATTCTTTCAAATTATCGAGACCACTTTAAATTTCTAGTTCCTTGCAATGATTGGTATGACTTGAATATACTACTGAATTATTTACTCAATATACGTCTGTGTGTAAAATTAAAGTTCTTCCAGACAATTCTCACACACTTGAGTATGCATTTATTTTTGTCTCCCTCTTTGTGCTACTTTAAGCTGTCAGGTGTTTGTTGGCGTATAGGCTTAATATGTATAATCATTATAGCTACTTAAAATGAAGTAACCTGACATATATATATATATAAGTGAAGTAATGTGTCAGATCAAGAAGGATGAAATATCATATTGGAAAAAATGTGTAACTGAAACTTCATTGAGTAGGTATTATTCTCTGGCCAATTGGGCAGCTTAGTTTTTAGCTATTTCATGTTATGGCCTATAGCTTCTAGGTTTATGCTAGTTACTAATTTTAGAAATTACCTGCTTATTTCTGTTTCATCGGTAATAGATACATGTACAATGCCTCCCCCCCCCCCCCCCCCCCCCACGCTTCCTTCCAATTGCTTGGTTTCACTCAGAAGATGGAGTGAATAAAAAAAGGAGGGGGAGTTTACGCTATCAAACAGTGTTTTATGGTATTTCACCAACATCCTCAACATAGGCAGTTGCAAGCTTATAATTTTTTTTTCTCCCATCTTCAAGCTATCAACAAGTTCATAAAATGAGTCTAATTGAAATGAGGATGTGGAAATTGATGTATGGTAAGACAAGAACATATAAAATTAAAAATGAATAAATTCATGAGATGGTGGAAGTAGTACTTGAATATGATACCATGGCTTGTGGTTGGGGATTAGAGTAGAAGGGAGTGATAAGTTTCATATAACCAACCCCAAACAATTGGGATAAGGTTTTGTTGAGTTGAGTTGAGCTACCAAATTTTGTGTCTTCCAATTGATAAAAAGTAACTTCTGGTAGACTCTTTTTAGTTTTTTGTACTTGTTATTCTAACTCTCTTGTAGACTCTTTACAGTTTTTTGTACTTGTTATTCTAACTGTGTTATGAATTTTTTTTGTCTTAACATTCAGGTATACACTGGTGTATGGTTGCGGCATTACATGCCACTCAAGAAACGGATGGTGACAAATGAGGCAGACAAGCTTGGTCAGGTGTCCGTTTCAAATGCCACTAGACGACGGTTGGCTGGATATGGGGCTTAGGCAGTAAACTTGATTTATATCAATATAATCAGTGGCTACAGAAATAATAGTCTGCCTGTGTTTAGGCTGTTCTGCATAAGAAATCAAATTTATGTTTAGAAGAAGCAAAGTATTGTCACTAATTTTAGTCTAAGTGACGGTTTACAGCAGAAATAAGACCACATACAGATGTATTCTGGAACATGCTGTTGTTTTAGATGTAATAATCAATCTACATCTTGGACCCTGATATGTATCACCATTTTCAAGCTTAGGAAAACATCAAATGAGTTGTTGGCTACTCGTGCATATTCAATGCTGAGTTCTAAATATGTTAAATTGGATATTTCTCCTATTGCGCTTGTAATTGTTAGAAGAAGTTTATTAAGCTTATATTCTTGATAAAACATTACAGGGTGCTAATTTTTTGTCACAGCCCTTACTTATATTAGGCGATCAGAAAATACAAATTTATCTTAAAGTTAAATAATTGAACATACTTTGATAAAATTAAATATTAATGCTTAGAGATTTAAGTTAAAATATTAATATATTTTCTTCTATTAATTTTGTAAGAAACAATCACAAAGACTTTAAATTTATTTATTTTCTCTTTTTATGTAATTAATTTGTGATAATATGCTCAAAAATTACAAAAAATCATTGTAATATATATCAGAAAATCAAGCTAAGGAAGAAAGGTACCAACTCCAAACCCAATTGGACTGAAATTAATATAAGTTGAAGAATCCAATAATTTCGAACTCCCAGTTGATTAAATGGGAGAACCAGTCGATTGGAATGTATATTCAAAAGATGATACTAATTTTTACGCACGTGTTTTCAAGATTTTCAAATATATTATAAAGTTGTTTATCGTGCTTGAAGTCAATATGGACATTTTGATGAGTTAGACTTAAAGGACCATTTTCATACATTTTTGCCTTAATTTTATTTCCATTTTTGGTTGTAAAAAAGACATGTTGGTGTGGTCATGTGATGACCATTGTTTGATAAATTTGCTAGAGTTTTAAGTTACGACATGTAACTAGACTAAGTGAAATTGTGATATTTTGTGTATGATGATGTTGTGTATTTTGGATCATGGAAAACATATATAACACTCATAGACCATGGATGATGTTAAACATGTATTAAAGACTCTTAGATTTGATGTGTATTGGCTTGGGAATGAATTCTTGTGGAATTGGAAATAGGAGGAAAAAAATAGAACACGATTTTGGGTTCCTGGGAAGACGAGACTTCCGGTCCTCATGACCGGCCCCAAGACCGCTTGGCCATGGCTACCGGTTTTGGCATGAACTAGGAGTTAGGAGTCTGCAGTAACACTAAGTTGATGTCCGGTCCCATGACTGGTGGCACGAACGATTGGGTCTTGTTATTGGAAATGAGACACTTTAGAACTTTGAAAATCAAAATTATACTAATGGAACTTGGGTCTCACGACCGGTCCCACGATGTCACAGGGTCTAAATCTGACACAAAATTTCTTTCGCCTGTGCGGCGTCAAGACACCTGCCTTGACCAGCCAACCCCACGCACTCAAGCCAAGAGGCTTATGATAGAGAACACAGCAACACACAAAGGCACACAGATTTACAGGAATCACTTTCCCAACCTTTTATTCACAATAATCCAAACGAATACAAAGGAATACAAAGCCTAAGGGCTGCGAGACAAGAGAACACCCTCTCTTCTAGTCTATGCTCTCTCTCTATCCCTCTCAGTCTGTCCGTGTCTGACTCTGACTGTCTCTGTCTCGCCCCTCCCTATTACATTGTATTTATAGGCAAACCCTCACACGGTTTCCTTTTCCTAGATGGTCTAGGATTGCGCCAACATGTCCCACGGTGTCCTTCTCCTTGACGGACTTGGATTGCACTTCCCTTTTCCGTGTCGAACTTGGATTGCGCTTTCCTTTTCCTTGCCGGACTTGGACTCCTTGTCCAAGACGGATTTGGATTCCTTGTCCTAGACGGACTTGGATTCCGCCAGCCACGCACTGCCGCCGCACGCCCTGTTGCTGCCGCATGCCCTGTTGCTGTCGCATGCGCTGTGGCTGCCGCACGCCCTGTTGCTGTCGCATGCGCTGTGGCTGCCGCATGCGCTGTGGCCTTGCACCAGCGCCGCACTCGGTCCCACTGATGCTTCCGCGTGTAGCCATCATTGCCGAACCATGCCTACTCATGGTTCGGACTTGTTTGCCGAACATTGCCACCATGTGCCGCCACTCTTGGTGATGGTGCTCGGACCACCAGCTTTCAATAGCACCCCGCCTTGCCCCGAAGGTGCCAAGGCCTCAAGCCGCACGCCGCATGGGCACCCCGCGTGGGCATGCCGCATAGGCACACCGCATGGGCACGCGCATGGGCATGCGCATGGGCATGCCGCGTGGGCACGCGCATGGGCCTGCCGCATGGGCACCCCGCCTGTGGGCGCTTCAAGGGGGTACTGCCCCCCTATATATGTCTTATGAAGATTTTCCAACCTGACTGGAGTAAACACAACCCTTTGCAGAACCAGTTCTTCCACCCGTGTGCATTTGCCTTGCCAAAAGGCAACCCATGCACCAAACTGCTCACCGAAGGCATTGCCTTAACACTTCGTTGCCCAAGTCGTGCGTCCAACTGTGCCTAAGTCAGAAAATCCCTTAAGGCAAATCCAACCTTGGAATGTCCTTCCCACACTTGAATGCCATTCCACTCATGAATAAGATTCCAAGTCCCGAATGCCTTTCCACCCGAATAACATTCTAAGTCTCGAATGTTATTCTAAGGCATAGCATGCCTTCCCCATGCCCATGCCAATGCCACCAAGGCAGGACATGCCTCCCCATGCCCCATGCCGCCATGTCAAGTTATAAGGGGTCTAACACACGACCACTTGAGCATAGCTACTGAACTAAATTGTTGAATTGGACAAATTAGAAAAAGGAACCATAAATCGGATGACTGCCAAAAGTCCAACGGACAACCATTTGAGCTACCGGACGATCGGACCTCCACTTAAACTCTTGAACAGTTTTCTTGTATTAATTCAATTTCAATTAAAATCTTTTTGGTTATTTACAATACACTACTCTTGGAAGAGTAACGTCATTTACTAAGCAAATCATTTAAAATTAGTTAATTCATCTGGATAGATATTGTCACACTTGAGTTTTGGAACCCGGGTAAGTCATGACAATCCATATCCTTATTATTCTATATTTTCTTTACTAAATAAAATAATTCATAAAATGAATATTATAAAACAAAAGTTCATGTGGTAAAACTTAAATCCAGTGGGTGATAGGCAGCAGTTGAGGGGCTTGCCCCTCCGAAGTCGCCAAATCAAAATCTAATGAATGTTACTTTCTCTTGTGGCCACTCCCACGAGGCATTGCATGGCTTTGATCGGGCTTTCCACTAGTAAACAGTGAGATTAGTTTTTCGAACTAGTCGGTCTAAAGAGTCAGATACTAAGTTATAAAAAAATAATTTGAAACCACCTAAGCTACCATGTTACATTGTTATTGGTAATTACTTTTCACAATAAATATTATATAAAAGTACAAATGAATTATGAACTAATTTTGAATCTTATAATATTGAATTAATTATACTTATTTTTCCTATAATTTTTTATAATTGTAAAAAAAAAAAATTATAATTTTTAAAATTATATTGTCTTTCTTGTTAAATTTATCCCGTAACGGCGACAACAGAACTTATTAATTTACAAATTTACCAACCTAGTTTAATAACATTTTTTTTAATAAAAACAAAATCAATTTATCTCTTCTTTATCTCTCTCTGCCATGTGCACTCTCATTCTCTCTCTCTAACAACTTTGCTCCCGTAACTTTTTCTCTATAACTGCTCTCCCCCCCGTCTCTCTCTATAACAATTCATCTCAATCTCCATTTATAACATTCTTGATTCCTGTCCTCTCTTTGTAAGAACACTCATTTGGCCAAATTAAAATCGAAATCAACACACTCACATGTCACCATCACACTATAATCAAACCACCATTAAAGAGAGCTTCACACACACCCTTAGAGACCGTCGTGGACCTTGCCCCGCCGCCTCCGTTGTTCCCTGTTTCTCTAGTCTCCACCATTTCATGGATCTACCACTGGTCTTTCATTGGAATCATTCCACCATCTAATGGCTGCGCACAGAGGCTGTATCCAAGTTTGTATGTATATGGGTTTTGCATTTTAGGATTTTTGACAGTAAACACAATTAAATGTTAAAAGATTTGATGGGTTACAAGCTTCAAAAACATTATTGGATAAATTGCAACATACAAATGCATGGATGAAAGTTCAGTGTAACAATTACTGACATGTTCGCTCTTTCATCAAAGTGAGAAAAATGCTCTCCACACACACACACACACACACACACACATATATATGTATGTAAAAATTCATGTTCTGTGGAATTGGAGTGCAATCTAACTGCTCTGTTTTATAGAGCTTTGTGAAATTAAAATTATTTTGAGATTGTGGATGGGGTCACCAGATATATAATTTTAAAGAGAGATTTGTAAGGGAAAGAGAGTTGCAAAGAGTCAATATTTTAAGGAAATAAATTCCATAATTATAGCATAATCCAGGGTCAAAATACAACACAATGCAAATGTGTTTTGGTTTTTCGCACTTTTAAATGGGTTTGTCCTCTCTTTTATATCATGGTTTTTGAGTGTTTACAACTTTTTTAAAAGTTTAAGTTATTAAAGAAATTATAATTTTATTGTTATATTTTTTAACATGTTCAATTATTTTAAAAACTTTAGCTGTTAGAAACAATGTAATTTTATTATTATATTTTTTAACATACTTTTTCACATATAATTAATCTGAATGTACACATGTCAATTCATATTATTAAGATAACGATGAAATTTGAACATAGAATATTTTGTCTGTTGTACTATCATGTTAAATTTATTAACTCATCTAAAAATTTAAGTCGATAGAAAAAGTGTAATTTTATTATTTATTCTCTAACATGTATTATTTTATGAATTTCAGAATGGTCAAAGAATTTTGATGGATTTGATTCTATGGTTTATTCATTGCAGCAGAGTTGTTAATTCATGAGTATGTTAGCAGGGTGAGAGATTAAGAAATGGGTTTAATCAAAAAGAGAATGAAAAGAGGGTAACACGTTTTTTGGCTCATCAAAATTATTTAACCCTATATAGAATGTGTTAATTTTTTATTCATAACAATTTTGTTGATGGCTTTTTATGATTCGCAATTGTTGGATTAACCAATAAACTTAAGAGTGTCAATTCTTCAATTAGAAATGTTTTAGGGATTTTAGAAAAAAAAAATTGTTCATCAATTTTTTATTCTACAGTTTGAATTTATATTTATATATTTTTAATTATTCATTAATTTGAATTATATAGGTTTATATTGTTGGAAAGTTAGTTTTGTAATTTAACATTATTACGTGGGGATAAAATAGTCCTTATATTATTTCTAAGGAAAATTTGGGTATTTAAGAAAAAATTGTGGCTTCCATCAATAATTCCATTTCTGTCAATAACGATAACTACGGTAAGGAAAAATCTATAATTATAACTCAAAGTAGAAGGAGAAAAATATAAGTTTAGAAACTATAAGGAAGGTATATGCAATTGTCAGAAACCAGATGAGAAATATAATTAATCCTATAATATTTAGTAAGTACCTTTTGATGGTATCAAGTAGAGGCGGCAAATGTTACCCAAATACGTCAACTCGTCGTAACCCACCCACTAATTAACGGATATGAGTAACTCATTTATTTAAATGGTCATAAGCGAGTTAGGTAATAAAGAACTCGTCAATTTAGCGAATTAATACAAGTTGAATATAAGTATTTGATAGGTTGATAGTGGGAAAGAATAAAATAGTATTATATATAATATATATATATATATATCTCCATTTGGAAAAAAAATAAAAATGTATAAGAATATAAATATATATATCTCTATTTAGGAAAGAACAAAATAGTAAAACATGTATCATAGATTATAAAACAAAATTAATATTTAGAAAATATAATACAACATCACCATATATATAAACAAAACACAAATCAGAACTTTGTGATCCAAAATAAGTTGAATTAGTCTTTGCTAGGAGTTTTTGATACCATTTTTCTCCATAAACAATAGTTGGCACCATGATTCACATTAGAAGATATCCAAGAAAGACTACTATTATTGATGTCATTATTCCTGTGCGGAAGACTTTGGTTCTTCCAGGTAAAAGAGGTGATCTCTTCACCACCATTGAATAGTTCCCACTAATTTTTTAATTGTATTCTTGATTTTCTTTTAGTTATGGTGTTTTGTTGGGTTTTCAAGAAATCCAAAGTAAAACAACTATTGTGATTATTTAGAAATAATGTTTCTTTTATAGGGCGAAGAAAAAAAATAACAGGTTGAATTCGGGTTGACCTGACTCGTATTTGACCCGTTTAATTACGGGTCAAATATGAGTTTAACCTGTTTTGACATGACCCATTTTTAACCTGTCTAAACCCGTCTAACCTGTTCATTTTACCAGGCCTAGTATCAAGATTTGTATTTATTTTTCAAAAATCCTTAAAACATTTTTTTTTATTAACCCGGCCTATTTTTTTCCTTTTTTGTTAACATAAGAAGGGAAGGAGGAATCCTAAACTATGTGTGGGGTGATACATTCAAACCAAATTTATGCGCAAAAAAAAAGGATAAATTTTCTCATTTTGGATACACCAACTTACTTCTTATCTAATATTACTAATCCCCCATCCTGTGCTCATAAAAACGTGACCTCCCTGTGGGCAGCCACATGTTTTTAGAACTAAGCATCCATTTGGTTTTGTTATAACAATTAGATATGTGATTTTGTGAGAAATAGGTTTGTATGAAATGTTTTTTTTGTAAAACAATTTGATATTTGAATTGATAAACTCAACTAAACAAAACATTATTTCAATTTTTTGGGATTGATTCGATGTTTGGATAAATGTTTTTTTACAAATAATTATGACATCAAATGTAATGATTAACTTTCCGAGGCAAAATTCTTCCTAAGTGATATACCATAAAATGACAGCCCAACCCAAACTTGACACGTGTCTGAGCTATTTTATGTGCAGGTCATGAAGTGACAAAGTTATTCAAATCTGACAGGTGCTCCAAGATCAGAAGGGCACAGACCTTCCCTACTGAGCAATGAGCTCAAAGTATGCGTCTAAAGATGTACTGAGCTGATTACTGCCTTGCACGCCTTACCGACCTCAAAATGAGGAAACGGAATGCGACATAGAAACTACCATTATCGGATATATTCCGATTCCTCTTTTTATGGAGATTAGAGTTCAATATGAAAACTGCCATCTTCAGATATCTTCGGATCCTGAACTTTACGACTCCAAATCCTAATCAACTTAGGAGACAAGTAGCCTATAAATGCAACCCTAAAGTACACTTTTCAAACACATTCAATTATTTTCTTTCAAGCTCAGTCTTTCTTCTATTTTTTACTAACTTTATCATTGGAGCGGCTACCACCGGAGCCAACCCGATAGGCCTCTGATCTATCTTTCTGAGTTCTTAACAGGCGACGAAGAGTGGAAGCCCCACTGATCAGAAAGTGCAACATCAGTTTGGCGCCGTCTGTGGGAAATGACAATCGTTCCTACTAAATTCTCTGTCAAAAACAGCCCCTCTATCTGTGAGAAACTATGGCTCCCAATCTTAGTCCTAGGAAAGGTTCTCAAAACCCCCAAAGCCAGCCTTCTACAAGAAGAGGACTGGGGCAAACCCCCGATCACATACAGTGACAACTCAATCGGATCTAACGACAGTCCGATCTGATGCAAGAGCAGCTCCTTGCCATGTTCTAGGCCTTGGCCTCCATGGCCCAAAACCAGCAAAGCAATCCCACTCATCCTCTTGCGAGCACAACTAATGAAGGGGTTCGACCTCTTGCCACCACCACGGGCGGAGGACCTCCTAATGTGGAGACCCCCAACGTGCAGTCGATACACCCTCACGGTACCACTCACATAAGGGGTGACCCCAACCATCAGCCGCAATAGGGAAAAGGATGCCTGCTTTTTATCCCACTATCTATTTCCAAAGCAGGACAAGAATTCCGACTCTGGTAACTTCGGGGGCCAATCTGGCACCGCTTAAGTTTCAACCTCCACCGGCATCAGCTCCCCCAGTTCAAGGAAGGCAACATCCCCCTGCTGCTACTGGGTAAAATCATCCTCTAAATATTGGGACTGAGGCTGCAAGGCAAGGGCAACAATAGCCATTTCTGCCCAGAGTTCCACAAAGGGTAGAGGGAGTAGCAGACTCTACGGAGCAAACCATCTTCACCAAAAGGACCCACATCCCTCCAGAGCAAGATGAACTAGCAAAACTGCTCGGAAGGTTCGCCACTCCGTTCACTTTTGACATAATGGCGGAAGAGCGGCCCAATAAATTTATTGTCCTAAAGTCCACCCTATGTGATGGGTCTGAGGATCCCGAGGACCATCTCTCCCACTATTAGCATATGATGGCCCTACATGGGGCTACCGATGCCTTCACGTATCGTACTTTCGTGATGAGCCTCAAGGGTATCACTTTGAAGTCGTTCCACAACCTTCTTTAGGAGTCGATCATCAACTTTTATGAACTCAGCAAACGGTTCCTTGAGTGGTTCCTGACCAACAGAAAGTTAAGGAAGGGTCTAGAATTCCTTCTAACCATAAAGCAATCCAAGGGGGAATCACTTCGGGAATACATTGCTCGCTTCAATACCAACCTCACAGAGGTAACAGACTACAGTCTGAGCTTCTTAGTGGCAGCCCTTACCTTTAGCCTGGGCCCTGGATGCTTTCAAGACTCCTTGACAAAGAATCCCCCTACTGACATGGTTCACTTATGGAGCCGGCACGAAAGCACATAAACCTAGAGGATAAGAAGATGTCTTTCCGAATTGCCAAAGAGCAAGCTCAGAAGGACGACCATACCTAGAAGAGAGATTCTAGTGCAACCAAGAAGAGGGTTAGAAGTCCTAACAAGAGGGCGGCACCCAGATCTCAGAACAACCCCAACTCTGGAAGGTATGGAACATTCACACCTCTGAATGCCTCCCTTACTCACATACTCCAAAAGATACAGACACGTGAGAACCTGAGGTGGCCAGAACCATTAAAGAGCAGTCCCAACTCCAGGGATCAGAGCAAATACTGCGACTTCCACAAAGACCATGGGCACACCACCGATGAATACAGCGCTCTCAAACTTGAGATTAAACAACTTATTAGAAAAGGGAAATTGTAGGAGTTCATTTGACAAGACGGGAGGCAAAACCACCATAATGATAGGCCACAACAAAGAAGACTAGAGTAGAGGCCTAAACAGAAGGAGGCTCGAAATGAACAGTCGCGCCAGAATAATCAAGTCATCTTCGTCCTCCATGCCGATAACGCAATAACAAGGATATCCAACTGAGCCAGGAAGCGTTATGCTCGGGAGGTAAGGGCAGAACCCAACAACCTTTAGATCTCCACCATTGAGAAAAGGCTAAAGCCTGCACTACAAATCTAATTCTCAGAACTGGATCTCGTTGGGGTACACTGCCCCCATAGTGACACCCTCGTCATCTCACTCAAGATTGCAAATTTTGAGATTAGAAGGGTTTTGGTGGACACAGAAAATTCCACCAACGTGCTATTCTATGAACCCTTTCAGCATATGAAGCTCAGCACCAATGACATCAAGGCCACCACCGCTGTAATGGCAGGATTCGATGGAAACTTTAGCACTCCGCTGGGCAAGATAGACCTCCCGACTATAATGGGAGAGGGGGACGCTCAAAAGACGTTGATTTCTGAATACATGGTCCTGGACTCCAAGTCCCCCTACAACATCATCATCGGAAGACCATGGCTCCATCAGATGGGAGCGGTCACCTCGACCCTCCATCAGTGCCTAAAGTATGTTCAGAGCGACAAGGTCTACACCATCAGGGGCTGTCAGTCTGCCTGGGAGTGCCATGCTCTCACGCTGAAGGAAAAAGCCCTCAAATAGAAATCACAGCTTCCTCGTGAGGAGGGAAGTCTTGCACCTTCTGAACTTCATGAGACCGAAGAGTGCCCTTCCGAAATTGATGAGCCATTAAGCCCTAGAGGACGGGACAACATAGCCAAACCAATGCAAGAACCTATCCAGGTGTTGGTGAGTTCTGAAGGGGGAGAGCGCTATTTACAAATCAACTCAGATCTGTCCCCCTCTAAACAAAAATAGATTGTCAAATTCTTAAAAGACAATCTTCTAGTCTTTGCGTGGAAAACTAAGGATGTGGAAGGGATAGACCCTAACTTCATTTCTCACAAGCTGATGATTGACCCAAATTACCCTCTAGTGAGACAGATGAGGAGGACCTTCACCGCAGAATGCCATAAGATCGTCAACGAAGAGGTCCAGAGGCTGCTAGACGCCAAAATGATAAAGGAGGTATTCTACCTGGAGTGGCTCGTAAATACAGTCCTTGCTAAGAAGAAGAATGGTAAATGGTGGGTTTGCATTGACTACACAAACCTCAACAAAGCCTTTCCTAAAGACAACTTTCCTCTTCCGAGGATTAATCAGTTGGTCGATACAACCGTAGGACATGAGCTCATGAGCTTCATGGACGTATACTCAGGGTACAACCAGATTCAGATGTACCCTCCAAACTAGGAAAAGAAAGCTTTAATATTCAAACGAGGTCTCTATTGTTATACAGTGATGGCGTTTGGACTGAAAAGTGCTAGTGCCACGTACTAGTGGCTGGTGAACAAAATGTTTGACTCCTTGATTGGCAGCACAATAGAGGTGTACATAGATGACATGTTGGTCAAGAGCCTAAAGAAGAATGACCATATCCAGCACTTGAGTCAAACATTTAGCATACTGAAGCAACACAAGAAGAAGTTGAATCCCTCAAAGTGTATTTTCGAAATCACTAAAGGGAAGTTCTTGGGTTTCCTAGTCTCTCAGAGGGGAATTGAGGCAGACCCCTCACAAATTAAAGCTTTGATCGAGCTAGAGTCACCTAAGACCAAAAAAGGCATCCAGGGCCTAAATGGAGGGATAGTAGCTCTATACTAATTCATCTTCAGATCTACAAACTGGTGCCTCCCTTTTTCAGAGCCCTAAGGGAAAATAAGGCCCTCGAATGGACCCCTGAGTGAGAAAAGGCCTTCCAAGAGTTAAAGCAATATATGGCCTCTCTCGAGCTCCTTTCCGAATCAATACAAGGGGAAATGCTACTTCTGTATCTTGCTATATCAGAAAATGCTGTCAGCTCGACACTAGTTAGAAAAGAAAAAGGGATTTAGAGACTGGTCTTTTACGTCAGCAAAGCACTTCTGGATACCGAGAAGAGATATTCTGAAGTTGAGAAGTTGGCCTTTGCCCTAGTGATGTCCACTCGAAAGCTCAGACCCTACTTTCAGGCACATCCCATTGAAGTCCCTACATCTTACCCTCTGAAGTCAATTCTGCACAAGTCTGAGGTCTCGGGACGATTAGTCAAGTGATCTGTGGAGCTGGGGGAATTCGACATATCCTACGTTCCACAAACCTCTATTAAAGGGTAGGTATTGGTGGACTTTTTGCCAGAACTCACTCCAGCACTGCATGACAAAACTCAAATCAACGTGGATACTACAATATGGAAAATTTACACTGACGGATCATCTACCAACAGAGGTTCAGGAGTGGGCATCGTGCTCCAGTGCCCAGATGGAATTATAATCGAAAAGGCAGTTACCCTGGGATTCAGAGCTTCAAACAACAAGGCCGAGTATGAAGCTCTGAATCCCAGGAATCCCCCGCGTCATCATCTCCGACAATGGTACGCAGTTTGCCGGAAAGGTGTTCTGGAAGTTTTGTGAAGACCTGCACATCAGCCACCACTTCTCCTCACCAGGGCATCCTCAAGCTAATGGGCAAGCAGAGGTTACCAACCGCATAATTCTTGATGCCATTAAGAAAATATTGGAACAGGCCAAAAAGAAGTGGGTTGAAGAGCTCCCGAAAGTGCTCTAGGCCTACCGAACCACCAGAAGAACACCGACCATAGAAACACCGTTCTCACTTGCATATGGTATTAAGACGGTCATTCCTGTCGAGATCAGCATGCCAACCCTAAGGTCGGATGCCTTTGACCAAGAAACCAACGACCATCAGCTTGTAGAAAATCTTGATCTGCTCGAAGAAAAACTAGAGCTGGCCAAGATCAAGACTAAAGCATACCAGCGCAGAATGACCAACAACTTCAGTCAAGGGTTAAGCCCGTCAATTTCCAGCTCGGGGATCTCGTCTTGAGAAAGGTATTCCCAAACACCAAAGCTCCCACTATGGGAAAGCTCTCCCCTAATTGGGAGGGGCCCTACAAGGTTACCAAGGTCATCAGGCCCACAACCTATTGGTTAGAGGATGTAACTGAGAAACCTGTGCCTGGGCCCTGGAATGTTGAGCACTTACGAAAGTACTATTAATAAAATCTTTCTTTTTCTTTTTAAGCGCTTCCAATATAATGCACAGACCCCAAGTCTGCTCCATTTCAATAACCCTTATAAGCCTTGTATCCATTACAAATGCTATAGGCTTGGTCCAATTCAATGCACAGACCCCCAAGTCTGGTCCATTTAATGTATAGACCTCAGGTCTGGTCCATTTCAATGACCCCTATAAGCCTTGTATCCATTACAAGTGCTATAGGCTTGGTCCAATTTAATGTACAGACCTCAGGTGGGTCCATTTAATGCACAGACCCCAGGTCTAGTCCATTTCAATGACCTCTATAAGCCTTGTATTCTTCAAATTGGATTAATGGATCCTCCAACTAGAAATGATAACAGAATGCATAGGTCATTAGAAGGAGTTCCAATAAGCGGATAAAAAAAGTATACCACCTTACTTATTTCCTCTATGAGGGAGAAAGCAAATTGAAGAACCCGCGGATATGTGCAAAACTTCAATTATTGTTAGCCAAGGAAAATGACTCGTGGTAAAGACAAGATAGACTTTGACCAGACGTGCTCGGAATCTTTTTTTTTTTCGATCCGGGGCGCTCCTTCACCTCGTAAACTCGGTAAAGCGGCTTCGCTCCTCGCTTTTGTTCAATTATAAGTAATAGCATAAGATGGATGTTGTGATTGAGTACAACTCCAGGTACTCATAATATATCATGATCATCATAATTTCACGAAGAGTGTACATATATGTGGAATATCAATTTTCTCAGTAGTAAGAACATATCAATTTGCCTTTCAAGGCATGATACAAAGTGTACAAGCAATCATGATCAAGATATAGCAATCAAATTCTCAATAATTTTTACAAGATAGAACAAGCATCAAATTGTGGAATCAATAAGTATCAGGTATCTATAGAAGTACAAATTTGACAGCATAAAGGAATATACAAGAAAAATTGATTGAAAATCTTGACTTTTACATTAAGTAAAAATTTATTCCATATAATATATATATATATATATATATATAAAGTTAGAGAGAAATTTAGTTTTAAAATTATTTCAAACTAGAGGAACAAATTTAGTTTTAAAATTATTCAAGCTAGAGGAATAAATTTAGTTTTAAAAATTATTCCAATTTGATTTATATATTAAATGAACAAATTTAGTTTTTAAAATTATTCAATCCTCCAAAAGAGATTGGTAAAGAAAGTTGGATAAAATGTCGACCAATATTATAGTAACATGAGTAAAATAGTTATAATGCAAGAGTTATTATGGATATTTTAATCTTTTTGTACAATGAGGATAATTTTGAAATTTCGAATAATTACAAAGTGCTTTCGTGAGTTGCCCTAACGACTATATAACAAGAGGGAAGAATTTGTACCGACAATTGAAGCAAAAGGAAAGTCAATGTCATTTTTTAAATTACAGAAGATTTATTTGTAATATCATTAAATCTTAGGGAAAATTAATGTAATTTACTCTTTAAATAATCATTTTGATTTATTTTTATTTTGGTAATATTATTATTTGGGATATGTGCATTCTGTAGGTAGTAGACACTTACGTGCTATTTATTTTGACATAAAACATTTTATATTACAAAATATATATATTTTTCATGTACAGTTTTCTATATAAGAAGAAAAACAAATTTGTTTTATATTTTTAATATTTGGTTGAAACTTTAAAAACAATTTATTAGTTCTAAAACAGTGCAGATTATACACATTTATAAACATAGTCACAAATGTATTCAAGATTGACATCTACACTCGACTCTCTTATAATTAATATTCAATAAATTAATAATCTTTTTAAGGAATTAACTTAATTTTAGGGTAGATAATTAATAATTTTATTAGATAATAATTAATAATTTGTTTTAAAAAAAGTCTTTATAATATTAATTATTAAAGAGATAAATAGTTACATATATACTTTTATATATATATATATATATATATATATATCTTATTAATGACATGTCTTAGTAATTTAACATAATTGAAGTCAAAAATATACTAAGTGAGAACAATTAGAATATCAGAAAATATTTTTTTATTTGACAAAGGCATTGGGAGGTTTTTTCTGCTTTGAGTTTATTATTATATGTATTTTTGGTTAATGAAAAATCAAAATATTGTTGAAAATTTGTATATAGTCTTTTAAATATTATTATCGAATATCATTTAAATTTTAAAAATATCTAATTAGTTAATAAGAAAATTTTAATAATTAATAATTAATAAATTTTTAATCTCTCATATTAGTTCACTGTATATGTGCATGCATTTATGTGTGTATAAACACGGATATTTTTTGTTTTTACAATTTTGCATATACAAATTTTATTAAAGTTTTTTTAAGGGATCAAGTCCTATTTTATTAAAATATTTTAATAAAATTAGAAATAAAAAATGTAATATCAAAATTTTAGAAAGCATGAATTCGCTTGCATCCGTCGTTGCCTTACTTCAAATGACATTAGCACCCCCACCCCACTTTTACTATTTTTGCTTAAATAAAATCCCTTATCTAATATGTTTATGTTTATGTTTTGTTTGAGCGTAGAAGCAATTGTGTAATTGCATTTTACAAGTCGAACATCCTTTTATCAAACTGCGGAGTGCTATTATCATTAATACCATCCTCAAGAAAAGAAAAAGAAAAAAGTGCTAGAAAAGAGAATGGTTAGTCTAATTGTTTTTTTTAATTAATATAGGAATGACGGAATAAAGAATCGAATTCACGACAGTCAAAAAATAAATTTATTGAATGTTTGTTTTAATATTTTTCAAACGTCAATTTGGGTGTTTTCAAATTCAAACATCCGTTTCCGAAAAATACTAATAAATGACTTTTTTTAAAGTCCCATTTCAAAAACGTTTATTTTTTATCTATATAACACATTCAATATTTTTAACAGCTCATTCAAATACTACAATATCATTTAAACATATTTCAAATACATTCATCAAAACACTCATAACTTAACTAACAGTTTAACTTAATTGTACTTTTCTCAAAATACATTTTTCTCAAATCACACTTTTTCACCGCTCATCTAAATCATCATTTAATATCTTAAAATAACAATGAAACATTTTTTTTTTTTTTGGATTACCCACCCAACCCTAATGGAACAATGGTACCAGTTTGGAAAGTATGTACAAGTTAATGGCTGACTATGAAAAAAAATAATAATTTAAGTCGATAGGATAATGAGCAAGTCCTACTTTGATTATAATATGAAATTACTTAAATATTTTTTATATGTTATAAAAGACTTAACTCATTTATGAATATATTTATAATGATTGAATAATAATACTAAAAAATTTAAAAAATTACTTTTATTTATCATTATTTTTTGACGAGTATGATAAATTTATTAAATTTTTTTTTTTTAACATGAAGGTAACAAAATGAGGTTGGGTCAGATACAAGTTTAGTACTACCAAAATAGACCACAAGTATGGATAACATTCAAGGCAAGACACCCCCCCCCCCCCCCCCCCTCTCTTTTATTTTGGTTTCCTTCTAGTAGAGCAGGTTCTTGATACCAGAATACTGGACTCGGCTCTTCTCCATTAGTCCTACTATCAATTTCCCTCAAGATAGGTTAGATGCATGACACATCACCTGAAATGGAGAGAATCCTGATCCCTGGAATACCATTCCATGCCCGCATCATGTGTGCATTACCTGTAGTAAAATATAGGCCATTTAATTTTAACCCTTAGCCACTGCTCCAAAGGAAAAAAAAAAAAAAGAGGTTCAAAATTGACAATATAGTAAATTCTCCTCTACTGTAGGTGACAATATAGTATCATTGTGGTGTATAAAAGGCTCCTTAATCACGATTGGTAAAAGGAAGGATGCATAAAAATCTTTTGTTTCTAAATTAACCCTATACCATGTTGCACATGCAATATGCTATCATGATCAGCTGTTTTTTAAATTCTTCAGACCGGTTTAAGACAATTAGAAATTTAAAACAATAACTCTGTATGAGTTTTTATTTTTATTTTTATTTTTTGAGATATAGAAAGAATACATTTTTAATATAAAAAAATGCAATTTAAAAAAGAAATATAAAAGTTGAATAAAACTCTAAAAATAAAGTCTTCCGTAATTGAAAATACTTTAGTAATGAAATTTACAAAAACAAATTAAGTATTCACATTTTTTTTTGATGTAGACATATAACTATATAATTGAAATTTATTTTTCTTGAAGTATTTATGTACCTTCTTTGTCATTTAGGTCGAAGATACTGCAATATATATATATATATATATATATATATATATATATATATATATATATATATATATAGGGAAAGTCTTGAGTCTTGAGATGATGAAAATAAAGTTAAGGCTATGATTTGTTGGGCAGAGAGAGCACAAAGCATGCTGCATGCATAGAGCATACAGCTAAACTCAGATATTCTCAATTATGGTTTAGTTTGCTGGTGATGCAGGATGTTAAGAAGGAAAGAAAACGTGGGTGCAAAGGTCTCTATTGAATATATCATTTTGGATAAAATGACAGCATTAATTAAGAATATGCCCATCTATGCTTTAGAAAAGGAACCATTTTTCTGTTCCATTGTCCTACGGGGGGACGTTTGTCACGCCCCAAATTCCAGCGAACCCGAGGCGTGAGTAACGAGACAAAAAGAAATAAAATAATAAAGAAATGAAAGATAATAATGACATTCTCATACATTCCGTACACCGTTCTGATACATATATAAAGTCTGGTCCGTTGGTTTACAATATTCAAAATGAAATACAGTCTCGGGCTTATGCCCTTACACAATATCAAAAGCGCCCATCGGGCCCAATATAACCCTCAATCAGACCGTCTCTATATCCCGTACAGCTGGAACATCATCTGAAATGTTTGCCCCACTAAAGGGGTCAGCTCAACATGCTGGTACAATATAATGCTAATGCAAGAAACAAAACTAAGGTCGTGGCATGTGCGAGTGTACAGTTATTTCTATATGGCATTCTATATCATAATGACAGTATGTAAACAGTATACAGTATATGAGCAAGATGCGTGACACACCCATGCAACTCTATGCCACCCATGTCTCATGATACGGTCATTCTCCGCTGGCATGAGTACCGCCACTTATGTCTCGCTTCACGGTCCGGAATCCGTCAGGCTCGCAAGTACCTAATGGCCGATTTTGGGTTTTTCACCACAGGATCTGCACCCTCATAATGCAAAGCACCAAGTGCTTACCCACGCCATGTCCAAGGAATCACACCATGCCAATATGCTCTAATCTCATCATGTCATAATGCAATCTCAATGATGCATTTCATTCATACATAAAACATGCTTTCAAGTGTACAATTCATAACATCAACAGTTCTTCAAAGCAGATAATTCACACACCACGTTAACACATGCGATATACCCACAATCATCATCCAACTAAACAAGATAGTACATAGCACATAAGCATGTGAACACTCGGACAAACATGTGAACAATTAACACAGCAAAGCAAGTATTCCTAATCTCAATTCTATTTCTTACTTAGCACAATATATCGTACCTGGTAATCGATTTCAAACCGGAAAAGTATACTCGTAGTCAAGTGAAACCACCGTAAGAACACTGAAGGTCAGGTCACCTTCTCTTTGCCTTTCCGTGTCCCTAAAATTCATAACATGAAACTCAGTTTAATCGTCACTTGAATTATGCTATTCATCAAATTTTACGTCTTTATCTCATAAGCTTCTACTTTGCTAAATTAAACTCTACTGTTGAATTCGGGACGTTGAAGAAAATAAGTTTAGGCTTTCGTAGAATTCAATTCGGGCACCTGGGTTAAAAAGGGCAAAACAGTCATTTTGCACTTTACACGGGTCCTTATATTTCGTGACCTCTTTCACAAATCGGACTCCACGGTTGAGTCCGGAATGCTCGAGATAATAAAGTTTCACTATTTGTTTACCTAATTCGGAGTTCATTTGATTGTATTTCAATTCAGGGGTATTTTGGTAATTTTATACGTTGCTACGTGTCTTTTATTTTTCGGGACCCCGTCTCGTAAAACGGACCTCACCATTGGTCTTAGAATGGCCGAGATAGTCAAAATACACTAATGACTTGTCCCATTTGGACTCCGGAATATATTTGAATATTTAATTAATTAAATTAATTTAATTAAATAATTAATTAATTAATTTAATTAATATTTTATTAATAATTTAATCAGGTGGGTCAAAGTGTAATTTCTAACAGTTGGGGGGTCAATTTGTAATTTCCGAAAGTTCAGGGTTAAGGTTCAAATTCTAAAAGGTTCAAATTCCAAAAGATTCAAATTCCAAAAGGTCCAAATTAAAACTAGTTTAATTTGTTATCCTAAATCAGGTTAACCAAACAGGGCTTATCCAGAACAGGGATAGGATATCCCTGTTACTATTTTAATTTAAAAGTTTTTAATTTCTTATCTCCGTAACCAAACGCCCCAATTTGGTTTTTAATTTAAAACCAGTGAGCGACACGTGGCAGGGGCGGGTCAGCCCAAGCCCGACCCGAACCGAACCGGACCCGTACAGTCCTCATCTCCCCCCCCCGTTTTTCCGGTAGGGTTCCGGCGGTCTCCGGTCACCTTCTCCGGCGACGTCGCCGGAACTGTAAAAATCAAGTTTTTAAACTTGATTTTTTTTTTGGTGTTTTCAAACCCTCTTTCGATTCCAAACCATCCCAAAGTAATTTTTGGACATTTTAACACTGTTTTGAAGCTCCCAATTGCAATGAAAAGCCTAGACTCCCCCCCCATGGCCGTGACCTGCACATTCATTTTTCTCCCTCATTTCTCAACCATTTTGGTTGATTCTTGTCCCTAAATTCTCCATATTTCATGCTCTATAAGTTCCAACAATTAAATCTAAGCAATAGGCTACAAAACAAGTTGGATATTTGAGAGATTTTCTAGAGAGAGAAAGCTTACGGTTATGGGTTTCCAACCCTGTGATGGTGCTTCTCTCCTCTTGCTTTGCCTCTGTCCTCCCCTTTGGCCTTCTTAGCTTCCTTCTTTCTGCTTCTCTTTAAAAAACCAGAGCACACACATCACTCTCTCTCTTTCCTTTCACTTTCTCTCTCTACACTTCTCTCTCTCTCTCTCTCTAAAATTCCACGACAAGTCTGCTCCTCTCCACTCTCTTCACTCACTTATACACACAAAATCTCACTCATGCACTCACCTAACCCCTTACACACCCACTGCCATACACCACCTCAAGCATGCTCTCTTGAGTATGCCACACTCAACACATACACACACACACGGCACACACCTGACACACACTGTTTTATGCATATATATATATATATACATATATATATATATTTACATATTTAAATACACACTCATATGTACACACATATACACACCAAACAATTTAATTTATATGTATATATACACACATCATAACAATAATAATAATAATAATAATAACAATAATAATAATAATAAAAAAAAAAAATAATGATAACAACTTGAGAATTTTAAAAAAAAAATTTTCAGGTTGTTACAACGTTCAAGAGTTAAAATGTGCTTTCTGTATTTCCCCAAATATGAAATTATGGACCTTCACATGACATGACTAATGAAACAAAACACCATCATCGATGAGCTCTCAAACCCCCAAAGTAAGGATTTTAGTTATTTGAGTTTAAATGCACACCACACTAGTACTGAATCTGCTAACTCAATTATTAGTTACAACATTCATTTTCAATGTGCACAACAAGTTCAACTCAACTCAAAAAAACCTTACCCCAGCTATATAAATCATCACTATTCTGCTCTATTTAATGTCATCCCATCAATTAAACCACACTATCATATATTTCTTTACTATCTGTACCCAATTTAATTCTGGTCTCCCCCCTCCTCCTGTGACAAGTAATTTGACTCTGTCCCTTTTCCTAGCAAAACCCTCAATGTCAACCATGTCGCTTTGTGGGTCATGCTACAGCAATCATTTTCAATGTGCATGTGAAACTTGTGCCAAAACGAAATGATATTGAGATGTTAAAGAACAATGAAGAATCTTGATAACATCAATATCCCAAAAATCATTATTTGAAATGAAGGATACATGTACAAACACTGGATAGCTTGGTCAGGATGATTGAACCCAAGATTGTTCAAGCGTGGAGCTATAGTTCAAATAAATTTTAGAATTATAATATGAGGCTCAATCAAATATACCATCTAACATTTGCCTGTTCAACAGCGATCCCCAACATCCACAAGCCTCCTAAAATATCCTCCTTGTTGGATTAGAAAGTCTAGAAGTTGAAGCAGAATCGCTCCCAGAAAAACCACCAGGCTTCCTCATCGAAGAGACACTGTAAGACAAGAAGCAAGATGCAGTAAGGGTTGGTTAAGTGTATTTACAGTTAGCTCTCTGGATGCACAGACAGATATCGAGACTCAGTTTTACCCATGATTCCTTTGCAAGGTGTTTTTCTTCATGGCCGCTACATTTTTCACCTCTCGACTGTTAAAAAGAAGAAAAAGGAGAATTAAAATTTTAATACCTGAAAACAAAATATCTAAAAGAAATTATTTAATCATAGTATTCAAGAGTCTAGACCTTTATAAGTAGCAGTTCCTTACTTCCTTGTACATTGACTTTCAACTTTCAAGGAAAGGACTCAGTCCCGAAATTATTTCACAAAACAGATATTCATAGTAGAGTTCTAGGATGATTAAAGGTCTATCCGATGAGATTATTAACACACTGTTAAGAAGTAAAAGATGAAAAAACAGAAGAGGCTAAAGAAATCATCTGTTTGGTTATGGAAAAGAAATGGAGAGAGAGTCGGATAGGCTGAAATGTTGTACTTCTCTTCAAATTAACTCCAAACCACCTCACTTGTGAGCTAATACTGTAATAGTTTTTATGGGCCATGAAGATTATATGACTGCTCTCCTAACCACTCCTCTCTTCTTTTATTTCCTCAGCAAGTGAACCAAACCATGGAAAAGTGAAGATTTCTTTTCAAATAAATTCTTTTCCCTCAAACCAAACAGTATGTAGAAGTCTTACCACATGCTTTTACATGTTGTTCATTTTCTTAGAAGAAATAAATGTACAGTTTTCCAATTAGATGACCGAAAAAAACATCTCATAGATGGTTTTTCGCATTTACAATCTTGAGGGACTTTCACCTAGTGGCACAGATATCACCAACCAAAAAAGTGCACTTAAGAGTTACAAGAAAACAAACACCCTAGCAATTTGTCTTTTGGAACACATGTTCCAAACATGGTACCTTCTAATTTTGAAACATTAAATTTATCGATCCAACAAAATATTTACCTATTTCTTTAGTTAAATTTCTTCCTCATAAGAATCAAGATAAAAAATGAGTCGAAACTTAATAAGGTTGAGTTTTCAAGCAAAAGATTTAAGGAAAGGGCCAAAACACAACAATGGATAAAATTCTTTAGGATATACTAAATTTCATGTTTATGCATTATTAATGTAAAAGAACTTTAAAAGTGAAATAGAAAACCGAGAACATGTGTGTTTTAATAATACTAATCTGCATTTATTGAAGAAATCTAGCAGAATTCATGTAACCAACCTCAAATAGTTGGGATAAAGCTTTGTTGAGTTGAATTGAGCACTTCTTAAATAAATTAATTCTTGCATTTAGAAGTACCTCAATGCATTCCAACAACGTGATCTATATGAACCCAAACCTACCATAGCACGTTTTAAGTATGTGGCATACCCTATTCCCATCTGTCTTCACATACCGAAATGATCCACGATCCGGGTAACATATACACTTATCCAGCAATGATGCCTGAGGACCTATGCTTCAGATCTGAGACCTGGTTACAAGTCTCTCTCAACAGCCCAAAAGCTCTTTTGATTTATAGATATTGAGGCACAAAGAATATAAACATTTAAATAGGTAAATCACAGGTGGTTGAAAAGAAACTAAAGACACTTTCTTCTCACTATGCCATAAACATAAAATTTTGGAGGCCCATGTATGCATCACTTTACTTGACAATTTTTTCTTTGATAGGTACTTTACTAAACAATTTTACCTGTTAAGAAATTCTAATTTTGCTTTTTTCATCAAGCCGCTCTTGGAGTTGGAAAAATTGCTACCAGGTCCACCTACAAATTAACGTTATAAGTAAAACAACTAAATCAATTCAAAATGCATCCACTTCAGCATGTCATGCAAGGTGCTGTAAGTATTGGATTACTGGACTCAGATGAACTGCAAGAGAACCAAAAAAGGAATGGAAAGTCTACCTCCATAAAAGCTTCTTTTGCTGCTTGAAGGTGGAACCTTTGTGCAAAGCCGAACTTGCCGACTTTGTTTCCCTACAAGAGTTAAGCAAACTGATAAGTATTTAAATATAAGAAAATTCCACTGATGTGAAAATAGTAGAACGTAATACAAAGAATATTGGTTGAATTACCCCTGGAGACTAGCCCTTTCACCAAAGGAATGCGACTGGACAAATATTAGTACAAGGCATGTCAACAAATTTCCAGTTTTTGTTTTCTTTTCAATCTTTTTTCCCTTTCCCAGAAGGATTCTTTCTTCCTTCCTCACTTGGGGCAAGCTCGGATTTCACATTGGTGGTGGCTACATCCCCTCAAATTATTACCATTTCTTTTTGTTATGCATTGAAGTTTTGATAACAAGAGAAGTAACCCCATCTCTACATATTTTTACCCCCAAATTTTAAAGCTGTATAAGATGGTTATGTCTCCGACCAATGGAGTGCTCAATACCAGCCTTTTGTAGCAACGTGAGAAGAAGGTAAACCAGTTGATCTGTTCAACTAGATGTAGCAAGATCAGGTTGGTAGTTGACCACTCTTAACACTGAAACAAAGCCAAACTCGCATAGAAGATGCTTCATTTTAGCAAATGGTCTAAATACAGAAAACACAACTAGATGGGCTGGCCTAGAAACTTCCATTTCAAATAAACCTAAATAAATATGATCGGAAGCACCTAATGTGAACTTTCCCGGTCCGATAAATTTTCCATTCTTCCTCTGACAAGCCAATGTGTATGACTTGCATGTAATAAGCAGCTAGCTCGCATTTCCTTACCACATCAAGGGCTCCAAACAACTAAATGTGAGAGAAGATTACATCTGCCCGGAAAACATCAGGTTCAAGGATCTACTAACTGGAATTGGTTCATTGCATCCCTTTCATATGCCTACTCATGTAAATTTATGTTATGGGTAGACAGTAAACACTTATTCCAACTTCAACCATTTGATTAACTTTTGTACATAGCTTCAAAGTGACACAAATATCATCAGGTGATAACTAAAAGTTTATTATCTTTAACAGGGAGCGGTACATTGTCAAAAGAAATAACACATTTCCTATTGATTTGTCCAGGGGAGGCCTTTCTCATTTAAAAAAGCGGGAGAATCTTTTTCACTGGTGAAAGAGGAGAAGTCGTTGGTGTGGCAACAAATATTAGAAAAAGGTAGTGTTGAGAGCTTGGTATACATTGTTGGTCCATTCTCTGATAGCTTAAATTTTTTAAGTAAATGGTTGCTTAACATGATATCAAAGCCTTGGTTATTGGGTTCAAGTCTCTCCATTTGCATTTATTCTCCATTGGGCTTGTTTGTACAAAGTTACACTCTATTCTGCTCCATTTGTTTGTGGTTTGTTTGTCTCTACACGTGCAAGTCCGAGGTCTCACGTGAGGGGTAGTGTTGAGAGCTTAATATACATTTTTGGTCCAGAGATAGCTTAAGCTTTCGAAGCAATTGGTTGTAATTGGCTCTTGGAATGGGAGGTGAACCTGGGATCCTTGGGATATTACCCTAGCCTCTTCCCAAGTTCCCAATTCATCCAACCCCAAGGGTTAAAAAAGGTAGATCAATTTAACAACAGATAAATTGGTATCCATATTGTTAGGATGCAACCACATGTTCATTTTTAAATCAAATTGGCTCATAAAATCAACCCACGATGTAGTTAATTAAAATAGGGTGCGCACTATAGATAGCCACCAGAAAAATAAATTTGAACAGGGAAAAAAATTACATCTAGAAGAAATTTGAAAGAATAAGGATTGTAAGTTAGATCAAAGACCAAAAGAATAAGGAAAAGATTATGTTAAGTTAAAGAATGGTTGGAAAAAAGTTTGAAAGAAAAGAAGTTTTTGGGGGCTGTTCCTATGCTGTGAACCCATGAACAATAAACTTGCTGTTTTGGGGCTGGTTTATGTTATTTTGGATGCTACGGTTGAATGGTTGAGTGGTTGGGCTTGAAAACTAGGCTATAAGAGTAGAAATTGGTTAAACCAGGTGTGTTTGTGCACGTTTTTAATGCTTGAAAAGAGCAGAAAAATAGAAGAAAATCTGTATTTTTTCACTCTCACAAGAATTAAGCCACATCAAACAAACACAATAAAAAATTTCCACAACTCTATTCTATTAAAATAAAGAGATTACATAGATATTTGAAAGTTACTAGAAGCTATCCTAATCTTATTAGGAGTAAGGCTGAAAATTGAGAAACTTTGACTAACAAACACTATTTTATACTTGCTAAGACTCCAAAGTCAAAATAAAACCCAAACATCACAACTTGATGCAAAAGACGACTCATAAACCACCACTAAAGCCTATGTTTAGCAAATCTAAAAATGATCAAAGTACCCTGACTCATAAAACTTGATAAGATATAAAGAAATTTTCCGAATAGCATACTAGCATGAAATAGAAATATATAAAGACTTTAAATACTAGCACAGACACTTCCCTTTGGACCAAAAAAACTTCTTGATTGCCACGGGGCCCACAACCTTTGTTTTAGGCTAAGCTATCTCTTGATACGGTATCATTAACTTGATGAAAATTTGAGATTGTTTGATCTTTTTAATCTTGTATATTCTTCTCTTCTTCTTTGTATTGTGTATATTATTTAACCACCATGAATTTTCTCTTTACTTCAATTTTTCAAATAAACCACTCTTTCATCTATCAAAAATAAAATAAAATAAAATCCTAGACCTCTTTCTACCTTTTTCCTTTATCCAATCACTGCAAGTCTCCAAGCACTAATTTAGTCACAGTTCAGAAATTTTAAGCAGGCTAATATTTGAAAACTGAGCAACTTATTGCCCTCAAAAGCTTGTCTATAGTAATCCCATACCAACTCTTTTTTTTTACCAAATTAAAGGCTATTCTCTCTCTCTCTCTCTCTCTCTCTCTCTCTCTCTCTCTCTCACACACACACACACACACATATTTGCAAACCTTAAAACCATAAGCTATACTATATCTTATCCCATCAATGAAATGCTAGCAGACAACATTATTCAAAGCTTGAAAGTGATGCCATTCATCAAAAGTTTGTTGTTCCTTAGGACTCAAAACACTTTTTTTTTTTTTGGATAACCCAGGAACCTAGCCTACCAACTGCAACCTTCAATCGCGTGATCGGGAGTAACCTTGGGAGCTCTGTAACTAGGTAAAGCGGGTCTTACACCCTGGGGTGGCCCTCAAGAGGATACGCACTTAGTGTAGGAGACTCAAACCCAGGACTCAGGCTTAATGAGGCACTTGAGGTTATTCGACTTGCCACCTGAGCCACCCCCCTTATGGTTTCACAAGTCAAAAAACTTGTCGGCATATCAAATTCCAAATGGGAATAAGAAAGCTACATCAACAAGAAAAATAGTACATTATGAGTTTGTACCACAAACTTTATATGAATGCAATATGCACAAGGAAGAAACACAAAGTATAAGTGAGTCACAATTAAAAAAAAAAAGGCGCACAAATACATGAGGTTTCCCCATATACAATTAAATGATAACAATTCTTACGAGCATCTTCTTTCTTATATAATTCCTTAATTCGATTAAATGACTTCTGTTGAGCCTCCTCCAAGTCTTTTGTCTTTGCCTGCAAGTACATGAACTCAGTTGTACCAGTGAACTTCACTTAAAAAATCAAACAACATGACAAAATTCCAAAGAATAGTTAAAATAAAATCACCCAAAAACAATTGACAAGTGGAAAACAAAACAAAAACCGTGCTAACATTAGATAAAAGGGAAATAAAAAAGGATTACCTCAAACAACAGTTTCCATTTAAATGTCACTTTCTTCTGTTGCATCCTCTCGGTGACAAGATTGGTGCTCTTGGCACCAAATTGTAACTCATAAAATTTCTTCCACAATTTATCAGTTATCGGGCTAAGATCTCTTCCCTGCATGACCATATGTAATTAAAGGTTTCCACAAAATCTATACCAAGATGTCATTTTAAAAGGCTAATGCCAATGATAGTCCCCCTTACTTCTGTTGAATTCTCAATGTGCATCAACTGTTCAACCGTACAATGTGGTAAAATGCGCTCGAGAAGATGTATATCTGTTTCCCCAACATCTCCAAGATACCTGACATTATCTTTTTAATAAGTAATAAATTATTAAGAAAACACTCAAAGGGGAGTGTGCCTATGTATATGAAAGATGTAAATGACATTATTAAGATACCTGACATTATCTACCGCTGTCTGAACACATAGATCAACCAAAGAAGGAACTTTCTGCTTCACCATCATATTTCTTTCAAGTATGTGGATGTGCCCCAATCTCACTCGTGTCGGGGGTACGCCAAGTTAGGAGGTAGGACTATTAATGAAGAAATACAATCAAATTTCACAATCATCTTTGTAAAACTAGATCATCATTAATGATCCATCTAGCAGTGTTTCTTTCTTTTTGTTTTTTCTTTGGTAACGGAGAGAACCCCTTCCCTTTTACAATCCGGGTAAACTCTCCAGCCCCCACCAGCCTTTGCACACAGCTTTATTGTTGGGGATGGGTGGCCCCAAGTTCGATCTGGTCCCACCCCACTTGGTCTAGCCCCTGGGGTTCAGTTAGCAGTGTCCCATGCTCTATGTTTCCCATTGCTTGTCTTTTCCCTTTCTTTATGCTTTCATATTATATCTATATGTATATATATATAGACACACATACATACATATACACACACACGTGTGTGTACATAATTCATCTCATTTTTTAAACATTTGTGAGGCAATGCTCGCTCTCTATAGTTTCTATTGAAAATTGGAGGTCCAACTTTAAATTAGCTCCTTAAAACTCAGGTATTAAGGAGAGGGAGAGAGGGCCCTTATATATAGACCAGAGACCAGAGGAGCTAGAGACGAGCGATGTGGGACAATCCAACATGCCTCCTGGATTACATTGCCTGCAGAGGGAAAATAGGGCAACTCCTTAGCTCAAGGCTGGATCTCTGGCCCGGCTCTGATACCAAGTGAAAATTGGAGGCCTAACTCTAAATTAGTTCCTTAAAACCCAGGTATAAGGAGAGGGAGAGAGGGCCCTTATATATAGACAAAAAGAGTTAGAGACGGACGATGTGACACAATCCAACAGCTTCCTATTGTTCTCTACTTTTAAAATCAGAGAACATGTTCTAAACAGCACATCCAAACAGGCCCTAAAATAACCATAATTAAGCAAATCTAGCCACTAAAACATATTAATCCCTGTTTTGTTGCTGAGAACTAGGGGGAAAAAAAAAAAGAAAATGAAAGAAATGAAATTTGAAGTCTTACAAGTTTGGCTGTCAAATTTCGGAGTAAAACGTAAAACTCAGCTACACTTGGCCAAACAATGCATAACAACACGAAAAAAAAAAACTATTATCTCTTTTAATAGATTCAATATTAAAAAAACAGTTAATTATTTTCTTATTTTAAACCCTAAGAGAGATTACATAAACCTTAGGGGGAAAAAAAGTTCAATCTCCAGAATACAAATTCAGCTATTTAAGTCCTTACATAAATAGAGATCGATCTAATTCTAATTTTCCACAAATTACCTCTCAACACATTATTTCCAAAAATAAAAATAAAATTAAGAAATAATATCAGATAGGTGCCATCAGCGAACGAATTTACGAGAAGTCGATACGATCATATATATATAAGGTTTAAGAGCTCACCGGCACGCAATCATAAACAGAAATCGCAGTGGCCGGCCGGAGATGATGAGACCATTAACGGATTTCGATGATCGTACGTATATAATCAAGAATCAGAACTCACAAGTTCCGCTATCGTGCGCCAAATCGATCGATGATGAAATAGTTATGTCACGTAGTAATGAATTCCTGCGTCTAATAGATTCTGCAGAATCAACTTGGCGCTAACGTGCACTGGGGAAGTAGGTTCGTTAACTTCGTCTGCCCCTTAGCGGTGGGCCTACATTTTGTTTTGTTTTTTTTTTTTTTCTGTTTTAATAATAATATGCTTACCAATTTTCTTTAAAAAATTTACACAATGAGTTAAAGTGTTGTATTATCATAATGTAATATGAAATTAATGCAAGACTATTAACTCATTTGTATAAAATTTTTGAATAAAATTTTTTGGTTAACATTTGTTTTTCAATGTCTCTAATATTTTATTACATGATCACAGTATTTTGTCTTTTAATTTATTTTTTTAGGATTATTTGTCTTGGATCCAATTTTTGGACCTATTTGAAGTGTAAGGACAAATTCAAAAAAAAAAAAAAAATTGAGTGCAAATCTAGTTGGTGAAATGATTTTTTAAACTCAAGTCCAAGTTTGATTACATATCATTACTATATTAATTTTAATGACTATTATGCCCTCATGCATTTAAATAAAAGAAACTCATATGTCCATCAATTGGTCATTCTTTTTCTTTGTCCTCAGGTTCCATGTTTTTCACTTTGAAAGTTTGTGTTTTCTCTGTGGCGTTCTATTTTCAATCCATATTTCTTTGACTTCCTTAATTACTTATGCATATTCATTTAGTGTCTATGTATGTATATATTTTATCTCTAGATATACATTCATAGGTACACATCCAATGATATGTTATATTCCATCGTAGAATCTAGGATTTGGAAAATAAAATTTTTCACTATTTGTCTCGAGTGTGATTGTTGAAAATAAGTAGTAGTCATTAAATCATTTTGATGTTCTTTTTTTGTCTGACTATTGTAGTTTATGCATAAAGGAAATTGTGAGTGTCATAGGCTACATTAATCATACAACAAAGAACGTCAGAGTTAGTGTGATATTTGAAGAGCATGAGATCATCCTTTTATATAGAGAAATCAAGGAACATCATTATAAACTTGGCTTGATTTATATTTACAATGAACATAGATGGTTGTGTTTGATGAGTTTGGAGTCATCATATCATTTTAATTTTCTTTAAGTTTTGACCAATATAGTTTATGCAAAAATGAAGCTATAGATGTCATATGTTGCATTAGTCAAACAACAAAGAACATTAGGCATTGTATGAATTTAAAAATCAAAACATAATCTTTTGCTAGAAAGTGATCTCCGACAAGCTTTTCAAGTCGTTGAACCTTTTGAGGCATCATCTTATTGTAGTTATTGGTTTGTAATGAAGAGAGATTTTTTGGCATGGTTGTGTTGAATTTGTTTTTGAACAAAAATATGATGAAATTTCACTATTTTACATAGATAGTCAAATATGAATATAATTGGTAATATATTATTGGGTGTAATTGAATAGAAAGTTTGTATTATAAAAGTTTTAGTCACATTTGATTGTGCTTCTTTTATTAGATTGTGATTGGAAATAAGATATGAGTTTAATTTCACTATCAAATGAAATAATGAAATTTCAATATTCTTTCAACTAGCATTGAGTTTTCACTATTATATGGTTATGTTTGGGGTATGTAATTGATAAAACTATGTTTTATGTAACTTTTAGTGAGTTTTTTGATTTTTTTTTCTCTCTCTTTAAAACTTTTTGCTTTGCATTAAGATACATGTTTCATTGTCAAAATAAAGACAGTGAAATTTCACTATTTTGCTAAACATTGGAATTTCACTATAATTTGATAAGTATTGGTAGATGTAGTGTACTATATAACTTTTAGTGACATATTCTATTTTCTTTTAAACCTTGTGATTGACACAAGCTATAAGGTTTCACCATCAAACGAAAGACAATGAAATTTCACTATTTTACATTGACAGTGAAATTTCACTGTAAAATGGTTATTTTTGGTGGATCTAGTGGATAAACTTTGTTTTTTTTTAAAAAAAAAATTTGCAATCAACTATTTGATTTTTTTTTTTTGTTTTTCAAAATTTGTGATTGCTAGTAAGATTTATGAGTTTGACTGTCATAGTAAAAATAGCGAAATTCTCACTATTTTAACTAGATAATCAAATTTCAATGTAATTTGGTTATTTTTGGTTGCTATAGTGGATAAACATTGTGTATTATAAAAATTTTAGTTACTTTATTGATTTTTTAACTAGATAATCAAATTTTAATGTAATTTGGTTATTTTTGGTTGTTATAGTGGATGAACATTGTGTATTATAAAAATTTTAGTTACTTTCTTGATTTTTTTTTTTTTTTTGTTAAAACTTTATGATTACCATTAAGATAGAAGACTTCATTGTTAAAGTAAAGGCGGTGAAATTTCACTATTTTACCTGGACATACATATTTCAATGTAATTTAGTTGTTTTTGGTTGATGGAATGCATAAACACTACGTATTATAAAAAAATTTGTCACGTTTGTGATCGTATTTCTTTTCAACACCTTGTGATTACCACTAAGACATAAGGTTTTATTGTTAACATTAATCATATTGTGATTAAAATACCCCTCCATATATATTCAGTCTTTCTTTGCGCAAACACTCATAACCATAACCCATGAATTCAGGATCTCTTCAAAGAATGTCTTTTTAAATTTAAAATTTAAAAATTCATTTTAAATCAAATTTATATATTTGGAAACTAAAAGAAAAAAATTTATCACACAAGATCCATATTGCATAAACAAAATTGAAAGAAAAAAAAAAAAACTCAAGACAGTGAAATTTCACTACAACAAGATAGTGAAAATTCATTGTTTGTTGAAAAAACATTGAGAAATACTACTATTTTGTTAAAATATATAAACATACTCAACTTTAAACAATAAAATTTAATTGATCTACTGAAATAAACATATCCTCAACTTTAGACAGAGAAAAATCACTAATTTTCTTACAAAAACATATTCAATTTATTCCATTTTTCTTAGAAATAGTGAAATTTCATTGTTTTAATGAAACTAGTTTCTACCCACTTTATTTTCTTAAAAAAGACATTAAGATTTCACTTTGTTATTGATAATAAATAATAAAAAAATAAATTTAGACAGGAAATTACACTATTTTTTTTATCAAACAATACTGAAGTTAAATAGCTTTCACATAAAAATAGTGAAATTTCATTGTTTTAATGAAACCACCCTCAATTCAATTCACGCATATACAAACGGTGAAGTTTTATTGTTTCAAACAAAGTTTGTTTCAATTTCATTACAATTTCAATAAAATAGTTAAATGTCATTGATTGTAACAAATTAGTTATGGTTCAATTCCATTTTCATGAAAATAGTGAAATTTCAATGACCAACCTTATATCTTCATGCAAATCACAATGTGTTAAATACAAAAGACCATAAAATAGGTCACTAAAAACAAATGTACCCAAAAATAACAAAATTACATATAAGTTTGACTATTCAGTTAAAATAGTGAAATTTCACCGTCTTTACTTTTGGGGTTAAAAAATAGGCGCAGACTCAATCTTAGTTAAGAAAATATTTTAGGACCTTTCACCGAAACTACTTTTTTTTGGTAAAAACAAAAACATTATTATTATTATTATTATTATTATTATTATTATTATTATTATTATTATTAACAAGGTTAGAAAACAATAAGTTCAAGTCATACCATATTAAATAAATTAAAACATTAGATAAATAAGAAGTCCTAGTTGACTAATGGCCAATTCAGAGGAGTTTCAGATTTTAGAGAATTGATTTTTATTTGATTATTTGGTAAAAATGATGTAAAAGTGACTCAACATTGTTAATTTTTCCATTCAGCCTTTGTATTATATATATTGGGTAACATGAAAGTGGTGGGCTCAAGAGTAAAAAAGAGGCCATGAATTCACTTTAGGGAGGGAAAGTTTTTTGCTAAATATTCAATCATAAGTTTAAAAATTCAAGAAGTATAAAATTTAAAATTAATTGATAATACTTTTTTAACAAGTAATTAAACTCATTGATATAAATGAATTTATGAATTAGATAATAAATCTAATCTAAGAAAGAGACCATAAAAAAATTTTAGATTATACAAAAAAATCCAAAATGTCAATAAACTTTTCAATCAAGGGTCAACTTAAAATTAAAATAAGGGTAAAGTGTGAAATGTTTTAGACTTGGGGATAAAAAATATAAATCAAAATAGTGTAAATTACACATAGCACCCCTAAGATTTCTGATAATTGTAGATAGACCCCTTTTAATTTGACTAATTCCACTAAACTCTTCTATGATGTGACAGTTTGTAACACAAACCATCCCTATGTTGACAGTCCATCACTAACATTCATTTTTTGGCTGACATCAACAAATAGATTTTTTTTTCAAAATGGAAACTTTGCCCTTGAATTTTGCAAAGATGTATATTTTATTCAAAAAAGTATTAAAAAAACTAAAGAAGTATATTTGTAATGGCATTAAGTGGACAATTATTACAGGGGTAAGTAGTGTAATTAGTAAATTTAAATGGGGTATGTTTATAATTTTCAAATACCTCAAGGGTGCAAGATGTAATTTAACTCAGTTATAAAAAAATTTCAAATAAAAACAGTGAGGAAGCTAATTTCGTCTATGCTTAGGAGTACACTTGTAAAAAGTTAAAGTTATTTGTAGAAGTAGGTTTTATTAACTTTTCTAAAATCTCATTTTGTAAACAGAATTTGGTTAGCCTTACGAGCAAAACATTTTGCAAAAATAGCCAAACATCTTATAAAAATTCTAAAACCAAGTTTTGAAAACAAAATCACTTTTTGAGTGGCACCCCTAGCACATACACACACATTAAACCTAAATCATGTAAAAGCTAAAAACAATGAGACTCAAAAAAGTGGTGTGAAAAATGAACTTTGTCTATCGGTCTACAGTAGCAATTGAAGAAAAGAGAAGCCTTTTTATAAATGAAGTGCAGAACGAACATTGTCAAACCTATCCAATAATATCTTGCAAATGTGTGAAATCACTAGGTGCACAAACTCTCCGTCCGAGTGCATTCTAGTGCACTCCCAAATCTAACTATATATATATATATATATCCATATTATAATAATATCTTAGCATGCTATATTGTGCACTTTGTCAATATTTCATACTTTTTTTATGAAAGCGATGGAGTATTACAATCAATCAACTCAACAATACAATTATAATATTACATAATAACATAAGAACACAATCAAACAATCTAATAATAACAGGAGCCTCTCAAATATAGGTCTTGGACAAACAAACCAGTCCAACCCATGGCTGGATGGAAATAATGCTCACATTCCCTTCATGAGGGAGTGAGATTTAAGCCCATGACCTCTCCTTAATGAGGAGGACATGGTTGCCAACTGGGTTAGCCCTAGTTGGTTATTTTATAAAATTTAATTATGAAAAGTAAAGATATTCTTATTTTTAAAGGTATGAAGCTAAAGCTCTAACCAATATACAATAAAAATTTTAATATCTTGCATTTTGTTAACTATTTCCATATCTAGGTAAGTCAATAAGTGGATTGAACATTTTAACTCTATAATTTTTTAATGATAAAAATTGTACTTCTTAGAACACAATTGAGTAAAAAGGTAAAGGAATAGCTTGGCCAATCAATATTGATATGATCAAATATTAATTAATATTGTTATCTTTTCATAATTATGTTAGAAGGGACGTGTTATGTATAAAGATGTCAATAGGGCAGAATATTAGATAACTCATCCCACTCCTAATAAAGCGGTTTTGAGAAATATATAAATAAGTTAGAGACGGATTTGGGGTGGAGCTAGAAAATGAATTTTAAATTGGTCTCGCTCCAATTATAGTATGAAATTACTTAAATAATTCTTATGTATTTTTAAACATCTAAACTACTTATGAATATACATTATCATAGAATAATAATACTACAATTAAATAAGTTTTTTGTTTTATTTATGATTATTTTAAATGAGGATAATAAATTTTAATACTATTTGATAGGTGGGGTAGGTACGAAGGGTAGGGTGAAGTGGGTTTGAGAAATTTTTTTTTTTAAGTGAGGTAGGTTGGAGACAAGGATAACCTACTCCATACTTGTCCTATTGACATGGCTTATGCATGTTTCTCACCTTGTTATATATTTGCTTATGCAACTATTGATCACGTATTTCTATGTCATATTCCAACTATCTTGTAACTATTTTTTTTAATCATCAACACTTTGTTAAATCATGACTTTTAACTTTTCTCTTTTGTATGACAAAAATTATTTTCAAACCAAATTATTGGTAAGAAGAAACTTAACATTAATTGAATAAGATAGAACCCATTTAATAAGAATTCATAAATCAAGTGGAGCTAGCGTAGTTGGTCACCCATTACTCCCCTGAAGGGTTATAGATTCAAGTCTCATTCATCTCAAGGGGTCATGGAATTAGTTTATTCCTTGTAATCATGAGTTGGGTTAGACTTATCTCTCCTAAGACTCATGTTAGAGTGGCTTCTATAGTAGTGATAGTTGGGATTCTTTGATAATTAATGTATGTAATATCCCGACCTTTAATTTAATAAATAAGTCTACACTATGAAGTCATTTTCATAAAGGTGTGTGAACCTTTTTGAAGCACACAAAATAGGCCAAATTTTAAGGACTATACAAAACCAAATGTGCTACCTAGTCCATTTTGGTCTAAAACTAAGGTACTGCAAAATCGCATGCAATTGCATGTCAATACTGTCAAAACTGACATTTGGCGAAATATAAGACTTTCCCCACACATGTTATATGTGTCTCATGAGGACTGAATATAATCAACACCTCATTATATGAGGTGTCAATCCACTAAGGATACTTTCTATGAGAAGGAATATGGGATAATGTAAATGAGGAGGTGGCCAATTTGTATCAAAAGAAAGGGATGAGTAATCTAGTCATAATGGTAGCTTCCAACGCGTATGAAATAAAACCCTCAACTATACATACATACATACATACATACATACGTATCCACACACATCGCTCTAGTTGGGTAGTAGGAGAAAATTACCTCTAACAAAGAGAACGAGAATTTGGACTAAGACCTTTCTATGCTTGAGTTGAGACCCTGAGAGAATGAGACATTGTGACAAGATTAAGAGAGACATTGACTTAGAGATATGGAGGTTGATTGAAGAGAGAGAAAGTGAGAAGCAACCTTTAGTAATAGGCATAACAGGTATGAAGTCCTTTTTTTTTTTTCTTTTTTTTTTTATCCAGTTCTCAATTTTAGATAGTTAAATGGAGTTTTAACGAAAAAAAATGAAAGAAAGCAATGGAAACTATAGGAAACCTAACATGGATGATGACACGGGTTTATATAAAACAATGATTAAACCACGTTTTACCAATTGGGACTGAAAAAGCATTCAAAAAGAGGAATATAAGAAGAAAAATGAGAAGAAATGATAGAAAAATCACAAAGAAAAATTGAGTTTTAGGTTTGGATTAGAAATTGAGTTTGCTTTAAATAAAAAACCAAACCTTGTGTTAGCCCTAAAAATTTTCAACCAAGGGCATCTCAATAATTTTGATGATAACAAAACATTATCATAATGGAGTAATGTTTTATCCAAAAGACAATACAAATAGGTAAAAGAAGAATGATGACCATGAAATGACAAAGTCTATCAAGCTAAAAGGTTCCACTCAAGAACATGCTTCAAGGCAAGAATCAAATCATGTGGAATGCTCTTATGTTAAATCAAACAAATGGACACACTCAAGCCCAAGGATTCTAGACAAATCAAGTGAAGACTTTTATTTTTCTTATTTTGAGTTTTGAGTAATTCAGGATTAGATTGATCATCGTTCGTAAGCTCTTATTATTTAAAAATGATCATCTAATAACAAACCTATAACAATTTGTAAAATTAAAAAATAAATTAACGAATAAATAATGAATAATGTTAATCTTGGCATGATTAAAGTGACCACAAACATAGAAATGAAGGTAGATTTGCCTAGGTGAATGTACATGGAGAGTGGAATTGGGTTAAGAACACTTAGAGAAAAACATCATGAGGGAAAACTGGAAACCTTTTGGTCCTTGTTCGAACAAAAGGGCCTTCGTTCGAACGAGCACCAAAAGACCTTCGTTTAATACTCGTTCGAACGAAGACTTTGTTCGTTCTTATAAACATGCGACAAAAACTTTAAGTTGCGGTTTGAAAAGTAATTTGTGCACAAAAATCCTTGTCTTTTTTCCCCTAAACTCGCTCTAGACAAGAGAAAAGTTAGGGTTGGTATTTCTTGAGTATTCATAGATCCCTAAGCCTTGTGAACACATCATAACACAAGGATTCAACACCAAGAAAAATCTCACCGATCAAAATCTAGGGTTTTCAAAAATTTCTCCAAGAAGAAAGGGTAAGTTTTAGGACTTTCTTTTCCTCTTCAAATTTCTTGTAGATCTAGCTTGGCTAAGTAAAATAAACGATGTAAAATCTTTCTTTAGGGTTTATGGGTAAGGATTGAAGCCAAGATATTGAAATTTCTCTATACAACACAGTACACATCTCTAAAAACTTGAGGTAGGGATTCTAACCTAGGTTGAAGGTTGGATTTTTTTCATAATGCATTTTACTTATTTTAAGATTTTCTCTACAATGTCATATTTTACTATATTGCTCATGCCTTGGATTATAATGAAATGTTGAATATCTTGATTTCACTAGTATTGGTATATTTTGTGATGAATAATGAAATGATATGAACCTTGGGCATATTTGTGAATGAAGTGAAAAACATTGATAAATGATGAACTGTGAAAGTGGAAATGGAAGACAATAATGTGGATAATTAATCCTTAGAAAAAATTGAGGGACAAGAAATAGTGATACGTTGTAAGGCCTCATTGGAGATTGTGAGTATTTTGCGACAGGGGCTTGTGTCTCCCTTCGATTACAAACCGTAACCTTGCGTGGGTGGAAGTACATAGCCAACAGGTTTGGAGTTTGTGAAGTACTAGCCTTTTCCGGTGGCCATTAGGTAATTTGATGAAGTGATTAAATTTAAGTAAGGGGAATAACGTGAAGCTTGAATGGTAAATTATTTTGCATGCATTTAAATTGTGATTATATGATGATCATTCCATACACTTATTGTTATATTCTTCTTATGGTTGGGTTGACGGTTGTATTATTGGAGACATGATGAATTACCTATTGATATGTATGGATGTTGGTTGGACACTTGTGTTGACACTCCACGTCTCACATGCCTACACTTTGCACCACCTTAACTTTCCCTATGCTAGAATCTCTATTGGGGTTGTTGTTTTGACCCATACCAGATACAAGTAATGGCAAGGAGCTAGCGTCTTGATGATATGGATTAGAAGGACATCTCATTGTGACTCTTTTGTTTATTTTGGATGTAATTGAATTCATAACTTCCTTTTTGGATCTTTTGCTTATTTTTGGGAAATGTAAAAGATCATATGGTCTCAATATGTTGATGTGAAGGCTTGGAAGCCTTAATGAGGCTCGTATTCTTTTAACTTGGAAATAGTAATCACATGAGGAATATACTTTTGAGATTATGTAAACATTTGGGTTGTATGGATGAAATTTGAATGATTATAGACATGTTATGGAAAACTCAAGTGAAAATTTGCTAATCACTGGACGGTTTGAGATGTACATGTATGGTTTACTTAGTTTGACCTTGATTTACAAGATCACCCTCAAGTCTTTGAGACCTGAGGCATGACATAACCTCAAATGGTTTTTCAAAACAAAACAAATGTCATACTTTAAGTTTTGAAAAATCAAAAGGTTTTGATAATAGTACACTGAGAAAAATAAACTAGAAGACACTGTTCAAATCAGTCAACCAATTCATGGAACCAGTCGACCAGTTCCAAGAACCAGTTGACTGAGTGACCTTTAACAAAACAGCATAAGACTCATGGTCCAAATCAGTCGACCTCTACGGAGAACTAGTCGACAGTTCTTCAAGGCTAAAATAGTGTATCTCAGAACCAGTCGACTGATTGTTCATAAACAATTGAACCTCAAACCCTCTAGACAATTCAGTTGAACTAATCAGTCGACTAGTCCTCTATCCAATCGACTGGTTGATAATTCAGTCGATCGCAAATTCAAATTTTTCAATCTAGCAATCCCAAATTCAAATTTTGAACAGATAAAAAGGTGAGAAACAACTTTTTTCTAAAAAGCAATGAACATATTCTTTTAAGGGCTATAAGTAGAGGTTCTCTAGGGAATTCTATGTCATCTCTTACATGATTACACTTCTACATCTTTTCTCTTGAATTTAGATCCAAATATTAAAAATCTAGATCTAAAAGTTTTACTTATCTTTAAATACTCTAAACTTACAACTGATCTATCTATAGAGAATGAGTATCTTATTGAGGCAAAACTACTCCAAAAGATAATGATATTTAGTAAACATCTTTGTATCATCTCATTGCGGTGAGAGTTATGGGTAGGTGTTACGCGATGAGACAAAATGATATATTTTGTTGGGATAAAAGGGTTGTGGTCTTCTCATTGTAGATGTTTGGTCTCCACCTGTAAGGAGGTCACAATAGTGGAAAAACTCAAGTGGGGATGCTTGAGTCGAGGACGTAGGAAGTTTTTCAAACCTCGTAAAACTACAGTGTTTACTTTATCTCCCCCCTCTCTCTTTCTCCCTATATTTTTTATTTATTTGTGCATTTACAATATTCATTTTTAAAGTTTCAAAAAGAAACCAATATTTTCAATATACCCTATTCACCCCCTCTAAGGTAAATATCTGGGCAACACCTTAGTTTAACGATGAGGCCTGTAAGAGGATTAAAAAATGAGAAACAACCGAGAAACCTAGAGTTGCAAGTCTCGGCCATGGTTGTGGATTCTTCCAATTTTGGGAGATTCGATACCTTTAACTCATCCAAAACATGTTTAGGAAGTATAATTAATCCTTTGGAATGATTTGGGATTGAAGAGGAATAGAAAAATGAAAAAAAAATAAGATGGAGAAATTAGGGTTTTGGATAGTGCATCACAAACCCCTTAGGGATGAAGATAAACAGTGACAAAGTTGGCTCATCGAGTCAACCGCGTTGGGGTTAGGGGCTCGAAACTACATCGTTTCGATGTAAGATTTAAATATAATAAAAGGCACCATCATCGAAAGGATTTGAACAGGCGACCTCTGAGAGAAATGGAAGATTCTACCCATAAATTCACCTCACGTGACTGTTCAATTTAACACCTGAATATGTATATAACATAATTATTGAACTTAATGTAAAAAGATTAAACAAATAGGGTTGCTAAAGAGAGTCAAACTTAAGACCATACGAAATAAGGGCAGAGACTTAACCACCAAACCACGCATTGTGGCTGATAATCTTTGACCACCATATATATATATATATATATATATATATATTCAAACTTGGGACCTTAAGGATAAGTAGGCTAAACAAAACTAGCCACTTATCCTCACCGAGCCACTACCATGACTTGTTAGTTTTGTTTTAGCCTATTTATCCTCAAGGTCCCAAGTTCGAATATATATACACATACACACAAACATTATTAACAAAATTTTAATTAATGATTTTTCCATAGGTACTAAAGGTCAATTAAATTGCAAGGAAAAACTACTCTAGGGTTTTTCGGTGTTCCAAACTTAATGGTAGAGTCCGTTTTAGCAAACGAGATGTCAAAAAATGATATATGTAAAATGTATGAATTAAGATCAAGTCTCAAATAATTAAATAAGCTACCATGTGAACCCAAAAAATATAAAAGGACCTACCCTAAAGTTTTTAAGACCTCTTAGTCTAAAAACAAGATCCAATGAAACTAGGAACATCTAATAGGTGATGTTTCAAATAGATATGTTATTGATTAAATGTCAAATATTACTTGATCCATATTATAAGATCACTAGAAGGAAAAAAGAGACAAATGACTAAGGGGACAAGTAATTAAAGGGAACAAATGAGGAAAAGTGTAACTAAGGGTCTGAGTAACCTTTATCCTGAATTGGTGATCATTTTAAATGCTTTGAGAAATGCAATGCTTTTATAAATACATGTGTTGAGCAAAGAAACCTATTATTCTACTTTAAGCATACATGATTGGAAATCAATTTTGATACATGTTTTGAATCCATGGATAACTGTATTTTATTTTCAATTGGGTAAATGTTGTCATATTGCATGATGTATTTTCTGGACACAAAGGATACCTCAGCAGGCCTTGTGTAGGCCAGAGATCTCTTATGTGTCACTATATGTGACTAGGTCATATTACATGACCTCTTGTTTAGAATTTGAGTCAATACGGGTTCTAATGTTGTGATATCAAGATGGGCATGATGTAAATGATACATGAGAAGTGATTTTAGCTGCTCTTGTATACAAGTGACTTCTCTTAAACGCATTGCAGATACATGTGAAAGTATATCATTTGAAATGTGAATTGAAAAACAGCTCTTGTGAAATGATTCTTGAGAACTTATTAAACTATTATTCTTGCACTGTACAATGGTTGAAAACACTTTTATTGTGACATCTATGGATAAATTGTATGTTCACAAAACTTGTATCATTGTGAAAACTCATGACAAGGCACTTGAGTTACTTATTGAGCTTTGTTTAGCTCACCCTAGTCCCCAACCCACCTTTCAAGTATGCTAAGATAAGGAATCCTAGAAAATATATGCTAGCAAGACATGACACGATAGTAGATTAAGTGAGAAGGTGTATCATATAAGCTGGAATCGACTTGAAATAGATTTGTTGCTATATAATGATAGTAAGAGAGAAATGTAGAAAAGCTCTAATGTTGATGCATGACAAGTGCAGGGAATTTGAATGGAGATAATGTTTCTATCCGTTAGATATTGGGACGGGCTTGACCCGAACCCATAGCTATTTGGGCATCCACAAGATTTGAATGAGTTGTGATAAGATTAAAATTCTTATCATTATCTGGTTGGTTTCAAATTTCAACCAACGTAGATATATGCTGCGTTTTTAGTTACGCGATGGGTGTGAGAGGATCCTAGGTTATCCGTCAACTCTCTTGGATCCTCTCTCCGTTTTCTCTCTCAAATTCTTTCGAGGTTACCATCGTGAGACCTCTGGACTTGGATTGTGTAAATACATAGGTGACTTGATTTTGTAGCCATCATATTGACGAGAAATATTTCTACATCGATGTACATGACAGAGAAGCTTGTAACACAAGCTGGTTCCTTCCGCTTCCACTTCCGCGAACCCGGACTATAAGAGGTAACCAAGTTCAGCCCGATTGTTATTTTATATATTTTTTTCATTGGTATCAGAGCCATAGGCTTGTGTTCGCTAATATATGTGTTGTATGCATGGGTATTTATTAAAAAAAATCATATATTTAACCCACACGGCTGATTTTTAAAAGATCATTATAAGAACACATTTTGAATGATCCGCCACGATGGATGTGTTTTTTATAAACCCAATATGTAACTCTTAAAATTTCATGACGATCTATTATCGGATCTGTGAGAAATCTGAGTTTAAAGTTATGATTTTTTTAAAAAACATAACTTTAATATGAATTTTTGGGTTTTAATACGATATGTAAAACCTTGATTATTATGCATGAAATTTATATCGAATTGTTCCTTATCGCGAGAGCTTTCCAATGATATATAGAACACAATTTTTCGTCAAAAAATGAGTGAGATATAAGGCCCCAAAGTTTGATAGCAGTCATAACCAAACGTTATTTTTGAAGGAGATGAATTGCAGACGAATGCAACCCCCACTCTCGGCGGGGCGCGGGGGAGCTCATGCATCATCTTCCGAGGCCTATTTTTTGACACCTCCAGAGAGTGGACCTCATTTATTGAATTTGTGACCCCGTGATATATTTTTTGTAATTTTTTCACTTCTAAAAATTAGTTTAAATTAATTTTTATTACGAAAAAGTGTCAAAAAAGTGTTTAAATACTTTTTTAAAAGTTCCAGAGAGCTATATTTGATATTAAAATCACATATCAGTATTTAGTATACTGTTGGGGTCCAAATTATTTTTTGGTGAATTCTTTAACCTATATTTGATATTTTTGGGGCTTTAAAAATTAGTTTTTTTATCCCAAAAACTGGTTAAAAATTTCAAAAAATTTATTTTAAATGTGAAAAATTCTTGGAAAGACTTTGAAAATTAGGAACAATTATATTATGTGTGGATAATATTTTAGGGTCATGTGTGGATCATTTATGAATTAATTATCATATGGATAATTATTTATTGCATTATTATTGTGTAATATTAATCTCCATTAATTTTGAGACCCAAATACCCACTCCCATTGTGGCGAAGTGTGGCAAAGCCATCCATCAAGACTCATTATATTATTATGCATGTGGATGTATGTTGTGATTGGATGGACTTATTTAATTGATATTCTAGTACACGTGTTGTTGTGATGTATAGAATAACAAGGTTAATTTTGTGATATATGAGATATTGGTGCAGGATCCCCATTTATTTTATTATTTTTAGTAGATTGATGTAATAGGTTCATTCTACAATATAATAAATTTTAGAAATGGTTGTATTTATTTATGAAGCCTAGTAAGGGGATGTGTTTTTGTTGTAAACTCATATGTCTATAAATTACCTTGGCATGATGTACTAGAATGCCAATTGGGCTCAAGTGGAGTCCATGCGCTTTAGAAAATGTGGATTGATTATTATTATTATGTGGATGAATTAAATTTATTTTAATTCAAAAATCATTGTATGGATGAATTAAATTTGTTTTAATTCAAAATTATTTTTCTCGAAATTATTTAAAAATACACTTCTGTTTACATAAATAGGAGATAATTATGAGCCTAGCAAAATTTTTGATCTTATAGTGTATAATAGAATAATATTTTTAATTGAATTTTTGGTAGTAGAATAATATGATGAATGTATGCTTAAATGTCACCCTACGCATTATGATAGTAGTGAAATAATCTAAATGAATGTGAATGCCGACTTGACCAACATAAATGCTTAGAATGACCACGTCACACATATAACATATGTGTAGACATTGATCAATAGGAAACATAGTCCAATACCTTGAGACATAAAAGCCTGTCATAATTAATTAAATTGTTAAATGCGCTTTCTTATGTAGAGCAGCATATAAATAAATCTCATTGAAAAATTGTTTGGATTAGTTCCATGACAATTATAGACTTATCTTTGATGAGCAGCAAATTCTCGCCATATAGTAACTTAGCTCGCATTTAATTTTTTTTTAAAAAAAAAAACTTGCATGAAACTACTTATTTAAATAAAAATATTTTTTTAAAATAGTGCGTCATCTTGAGACAAAAGGTAGAACGCCAAGAGGCGAACTCCTAAACTAACTTTGTCACCTTGGGTAGGCCAAACAAAGCTTTTGGGCCGATGTTTATAGACAAGGAAAAGTTGCTAACTAGGGTGGGGCTGAGAAACTAGCGTCAAAAGTAGGCAAGAAAGTCAAGTGCCACAGGGATATGCATGACAGATAATGAGATATATTATAAAATGAGCTTCAATTTATGAATAAAAAGGATCATTTTGCTTGTAGTTGTACTGGGTTAAAGTTGACCATTTTATTCAAAATAGAGAAGAGATCAAGTCAAAGATATAAAATGGCGCGTAAAGAGAGCGACTTTATAATGCTCATAGTATTTTATACATTATGCATAAGTGGTAGCATAAGAATTAATCACCACAAGAGTGAGCTAATTAATTTTTTTGAGCAACACATGGTCTTATGATAAAATAATTGGATATTGGTGTTTGACTAGACGTTTGGTCCACCTCCAATCCAATTGATTTTTATTTTTTTTCTCATCTTTAAATTTCAGTCTTCGGGACTGAATGAAACTATTTATTCTTTGTGAAATAATAATTCAAAGTAGATTGATTAGTTTGATCTACCCCATGTTATAAGCAGCTTTATTATATGAGTATGATAGTGGCTCTATCTCATTGGATTATTTGATAATTTTGGACCTATTTCTTTATGGCTTTCCACGATGTTATTTTTTGAACAATAGCATGGACACATTGAACTAGATTGGATGGCTAGATTAGCTTGAGAAGATATGTTGGGGTTACTCGCAAAAATTAGTCCATCATTGTGTAAACCCTATTTGATTGGAAAGGCCTATAAGAAATCTTATATGTAAGGTAGACTGGTTCCTTATCCACTAGAGTCAGTCCTAATAGCATATCCGAACTCGTGATATTATGAAAATTAGGTACATAGTAGAACCTCTTGTTTTCTTACTTTGTTACTCGCGCTATGATTGCCCACCTAACTCAAGCATTAGTTGGTTTGAGCATTGCTATAAGCATTAGTTGCTTTAAGCATTTGTCAAGAGGTTGAGTGTCGAAAATGAAGAATTTTGAAATTCTTCACACTAATTGTAAGCGAAGTACTTGTCTGATTACTTTAGGACAATTAAGTCAAAAAAAATGAGGAAATTAGATTTTGTTAAATACAATTAGGTTGATGATGGCACAAAATATGTTTTGTGTGGCCTATATCCTTAACTAAGTGCCCTAATAGTCAATTCCTTTAAGATTGAAAATGGTGAAAAGCCTAATTTGGAGGGCTTATCACCTTTTGGGGTTTATATGATTTGTTCACATTATTTATTATTTTTGTGAAAACTTGGCCCTGAGTTTTAATAATGTTAGCTTTTTAAAATATTCTTTTTGAAAGTTTAAAGGGTCGTTGGATTTTTAATTGAGCACCCCAAGTTAAGGAATGACTAAATTGAGTTACGCAATGAGAAAAATTTAAAGGATCCTTAACTTTATGGGTTAATGTAATCTATGGAAGTCACACCATCTCTCGGCGAGAGTGGGGAATTGTTATCTCATTCTAGAATCGCCGATGTTGTTTTGGATAGTGGGAGTGACTTTCCGCCTAGTAGGAGTGTACCATTAGTTAGGATTGTACCACAGGAGAAAGATTCTTAAGATCATTAGTTGTGTAGAAGTAAATGTAAAATCTTTTCTCATCGTCTTTGTGAGATTGAAGGGAGAGATTTTTACTATTGCTCCACATGTTTAAGTGAATGTTGCTTCTTACGTAGAGGCAAAGTTTTCTATTCTAATAGTGTAAGGATGGCTGCTGTGAGGGATAAGTTGAGCTAAATTAGCAAAGAATCAAACTTTAAGAATGGTTTATCTCCTTTTGTGTAGGGGTGATTAACTAATCTTTATGCCCTATCTTTTTGAAAATGTCCTATCCCAAATGGGATATTGACTATGTAGAGAGATTCTCCCTATTGGTGAGAATTATCTCCATCCACCTTATTCCAATGATTGTCGCACATGTTAGATCTTATAAGGTTGCTCAAGTGTTCATTTGTGACCTAAAGTAATTGTCTATGTAATTTTGGGCTTTAAGGTTAATGAACAAAGAACGCAAAGTCTGCTTGCTCAAGTGTTTATTTGTGACCTAAAGCCATCTCCAAGTGAGTGGAACCTTAGATTTCATGAAGCAATTGGCTTCACGATGATCAAGGAAGTCACGGACGATCCAAAGAAAGTATTTTGATCTTTTTTATACTTGCTGACATATACAGAATTAGTTATCACCACTTGGAGGTGGTTGTCTTGTATTGGGGAGGACATAGGTAAAGTAGACTATGTTTGGATTTGAGTTCCATAGAGATTGCCTTGCGGGATTTCTCGTTTTGTCTTGAGAAATTTGTAAGGAATCTTGTTAGCATGGTCCTAACCTATTAACAGATTGATATGGGCATACTTTAGTTTTGATTATTACAATTGGACTAGTAGTGAAAGAGAAATTTTGTAAAAATTCATATTTGAGCGCAGTTAAGATTCTGAAGTGCACTAGGATGTGTACTCGGTTATTTTTGCAGCTCTTATTGATGGTCAAATTATTAGAGCAGTTTAGTGCTTTGCTCATATAAATGGTCAAACTATAAGAGTGACTTAGTATTTGCTCATTAAACTTTAGTTAATTGGTTTCTTTGATATCTAAGTGATGTAAAAAATACATGGTTAGTCATCTTAATTGAGGCAGTAGTTTGGTTGTGGAGATTCTAGTAGCACCTTAACATAGCGCCGTATAGGTACGATGATATGTTCATTAGCTATGATTGTATGGCAGCTCTAGCATATACAAGTATTGCGTTCGTCGTCGTTTTCTTTCCTATTATTAATAAGCTTTACAAGCTTGAGGGATATAAGTGCAGGCACTGCCTTTCTCTTTTTGTGGTGTCTTTTGGACTTAAGGTACATAAGGACAAAACTGTGCGAACTCGCCACTAAGCTAGAAGCTTAGGCTCGTTAGTGGGCTGGTAAACCAATAGCGGTGATAGGAGAACCAAACATATTGACATTATTTTTCACTACACATGTTTGAGATAGAATTATGCAAAGGGAGGTGGTCCTAAGCCCATACTTAGTGATGTTTTACATCTTGCATTTAATGGTTGGGTTTATTTTGGATTTGATATATTAGACACACGTGACATTATTTTATCATTATATGATTTTGTATTCCTATTGAGATGATTTTTTGATATTGTGAGCATACGTGAAAGATGTCAACATGTTTTGATTGGCTCTCTCACACGTGCAATCGCCTTAGCGCTTAGGTTGTGAGCAATATGAGACATTGAATTCTTGGTTGGTGGAAGAATTCATCTTTATCATATATGTCACCTTAACAATGAGGGTCAAGATGAGATTCTTTTAAAGAATCGAGCATGAAGGTTGACCACACACCTCATGTAACCTAAAAAAAGCCGAATGCGAACTTTCAAACAAGCGCTAGGAGAGCGACTGGGTTAGAATGTTCGGGTTAGGCATTGAGATAATGACGATGGGTGCTAGATAGCAACTAGACTAAGATTCGTACGACATATATTCTTATTTTTATGAGATTGAGATTGACATGCCCAATTGAGTGGGAGCTTCGTTGTAAAATATATTACATATTGTATGTGCTATTGATGTGACCTTTAATAAAGAGAGTGACTGAATGTATCCCTATTTCATCACTGTGTGAGCTCTGAGAACCACTTTGAGTTCCACTGTGCCCTTTGTGACCTAGGACTACGTTATGAAGAGAGAGCTTGATGTTGCTACTTTAGCATGTTGCTAAAGGACCATGATTGATGCGGTCCGGCGGGGCATGTCTAGGAAAGTAGTTGAGTTCAATTGGATTAACGTGAGTAGCTAGGGAAGATGGTTCCATAATATACTATTGTGTTATGACTCATTGCCCCGAGCGATCTGTCGGTATATATGTTTATCGACGTGATCATGAGTACAATATAGATTGGAAGGTTCAAGCATCGCACTGAGATTAGTTCTCGTGAGGGATCAGGGATGTTGAATCTGGTGTAATGAAATAGTCTAGGACATAGACGAGATCATCTGTTTGTTTATAGTGAGGTACTACATTGGTGTGATGGTAGCTTGACGTAGTACTCCTACCTCGCTCTTTCTTGTCCAGTCGTACCATCCATTTCTTGTGTGGGGAAGGTGATGTAAAGAACTTAGTACTCATCTTATGTGGATGAGTAGGAGATGTTGCATATTGGGACGACCTTGACCCCAACTCATAGACATTTGGGCATCCACAAGATTTGAATGAGAGTTGTGATAAGATTAAAATTCTTATCATTATTTGGTTGGTTTTAAATTTCAACCAACGCAGATATATACCGCATTTTTAGTTACGCGATGAGTGTGGGGGGATTTTTGGTTATCTGTCAACTCTCTTGAATCCCCTTTCCGTTTTCTCTCTCAGATTCTTCCGAAGTTACTATCGAGAGACCTCTAGACTTGGATTGTGGAAATACATAGGTGACTTGATTTTGTAGTCGTCTTATTGACGAGAAAGATTTCTACATCGACGTACATGACAGAGAAGCTCGTAACACAAGCTGGTTCCTCCCACTTCCGCAAATCCGGACTACGAGAGGTAACTGGGTTCAACCCGATTGTTATTTCATATATTTTCTTCACTATCAAAAAAAAACTTGATGTGAAGTGTTGATCGAATAAAATGAAAATACAGTGTTGTAAGCTTATATTATAGTACAACTTTTGTATGTTTAATGAAACTTCAAAATCTTCCTCAGATGTGTATCTTTATTATTACTATTGAAATAAATATTAGATTGCATTTCATTCGATTTTGAAGACCTTTTACCGATTGCATTCCAAATTCCGCAGAAGGGTTTGGGATGTGACAATGCATATGTGAGTTCTTTTATATTTGTAATGTGCTGTTAAATGTTAAAATTTTATAATACATATAATGTTATAATAACACTACTATAATAAATACATACAAAAAGAAGTCAGAATTTGTTGGAAAATTACACATAACACTTCATATTCTTAAACATGATTAATACCTCTCATTAACCAAAAGACTTTAATGTTTTATGTTTTCATAACAAATTTGTCAAAAAAACATGTATGATTAAGTACCTTCTCTTTTTATTGGTTTGTCAGTATGGAGGGCTAGAAATGATTTAGTTTTCCTAAGTCCCAGTTTGCACCCTTTAGATTATGCATAAGGCTACTTTGGTTTGGGAAATTAATTATTAATCTGCAAATAATATTTTTGGTTTAATACCTTCTGTTAAGCATTCACCAACCAACTGGTCCCAGCTCTTACAGTGAACTGGTTTAAATTCTATTGTTATGATTCTTATACTCCCATCTTTCAACCATGTTTTTGAGTGTTATGGCAGTAATATTGAATTAGGATTTTAAGTGATTTTGAAGCGCATTAGGATAATATTTTTAAAGTATTAACTACTTTTACTTAAATAAATTTTCATTTATAGGATACAATAAAGTCGTAAATTTGTATATAACAATATTGAAGATTTTCTGTCAAAACATTTCACAGATTTTTTGACTTAATAGAAGAAAAGAGAGAATGAAAGAGAGAGGAAATCAAATTTGAAATGAAGTTTGAATTAACACATCATTGCCTTCTATAATTAAAAAGAAAAGATAAATTATACTGATCTCTCCTAAGATTTTTAATAATTACACTGAATTTTTCTGAAGTTTCTGACAATTAAATTGACTTCCATGAGGTTTCTGAAATTACATTAACCTCCCATACTTTATCTGACAATATACAGATACCACCTCCAGTTAATTTTTTCTTTCAAAATGACAAAATTTTCTATTTTATTATTTATTTATATATTTTTTCAATTTTGACTAATTTTTTTCATTATTTTATATATAAAAATAAATTTAAGGTAAATAAGTTATTTTTATTTTATATAAAAATAAATTTAAGGTTTTATCAATATGTATTTAAAAATAAAAAATTGGTCAAAATTGAAAAAATTGAAAAAAATAATATGAAAGGGTAATTTTGTCATTTTGAAGGAAAAAATTAACTGAAAGGATGTCTGTATATTGTCAAATAAAATATGAGAGGTCAGTGTAATTTCAAAAACTTTATGGGAGATTAGTTTAATTGTTAGAAACTTCAAGAGAGATCAGTGTAATTTATCCAAAATAAAAAATAACTTTTTAGTAAAAGACACTTTTGCAAAGTCTGATTGTTAAGAGAAAATCAAATTTGAAATGAGTTCTGAATTAATACCTCGTTACTTTTATAGGAAAAAATTGTGGAAGTTCATAACTCTTCAATTAAAGGCACTTTTGCCAAAAATAAAAAAAAGATTGTTGAATTCAAATTGGATGTTTTCTAATTTTAAAAGTTGTTATTTCAATTCTGATCGCACTGGTGAATCATTTTCCCATAAGTTACTTAACGAACTTGTCTCTTTAAATATGAAAGGAAAGTTTGTTATACTTTTCATGTAAGACAATCTTTTATGCACAAATTTCTCCCTTAAACTATTACAAGCTAATATTACAAATTTTTTTAACCCAAGTGTATTACATGTCATAAAAGAAAGGTCATCTAGCAGTTATAACAGCTTGCATTATACAGCCAAGTGTATTACATGTTGTTTAAGCCTAATGATCATTTTGAAGTGCACACAGATTGGTCCCCTTTTTTATGTTTAGTGCCTTTTTTAAAAGGATAAAGTGATAGCACTAGATTGAATGGTAGCAACAATGGTGGCTTGTGGGTGAGATGCCTGTGGAGATGCTGTTAAAGAGAGAATTGGGTGACTTCACGTCAATCTGTGAGGAAGTGATAAGTTTTAATTAAGAAAGGAGCGTCATATTTAGGGTATTATTGTCATCTTTTAGAACTGGATACATTTTCGAAGACAAATCTATCTTCATTTAGATTTTTGTTTTAATTTTTATGAAATTTGTAAACTTTTACATTTAGTATAGTATAAATTTTTACATTTTTCACAACTAATGGATTTTAATCACTCATTCTTTAAATATAATTTTTTTGAATAAATTTTCACAACTTTGAAATTCAGTCTTGAGCATTCAAAATGAAACCAAAAGCTCAATAAACTTAATAACAATTGAGAGTTTTCCCAATTTTTATAAAACTATAAAATTTTACATTTTTAACTGAGGACTAAACTTTTCACTACAAAAGTATAAATTTTTACACTTTTACTAAGACAAAATTTTACACTTTTGAATTTTTTTTTTTCAAATCTCAATGTCTAGAATCCAAATATATAATTTTTATTAAAAATAAATTTATAAATTTCAAGTTATTGAATTTTAAAGTTTTATATATTTTTTTTGTGGTTGCTCCAAATTTCATGAAAAATTCACTGAGAGTGTTTTTAACACTATATAACTGAAGGACTTGATATGTTAACATGTTTAGACTTGAATTAGATAATAATTATAATATTTTTCTTGAACTCTTGATCGCATGACCCAAATATTCTAGAAATGTTTGATTTTTAATACTTTAATGTAAAAAAAAAAAAAAAAGCCGATCACTTGAATAATAATAATACACATGACCATTCTAAAAATTTTCTATTAAACCTGTTACTATATTAGCATTCAGCACTCTCACTTTAAAATATTTTGAAATGCCTCATCATGAAATACCAAGATTAATGATGACGAATGGCATTACCAAATTGAAATTTAGATGGGGTGGTGATCTATTATTCTCTTCTCTTACCACTTACTAATTTTTGCCCCTTAGGCTTTTCAATACCCTACTTTTAGTCACATTCTAAGTTGTGCTGCCAATAGCTATGCAACCTAACACAAAACTACAATTACATGTATTATCTTACAAATATCAAACTGTTGTGAAATAGAAAAATAAATGCACACTAATCAATCACACAAGTGCACACAAAAACTTACGTGATTCGGCTTCAAGCCTACGTTCACGGGCGGGGAGAAGAATGTTCCACTATTATGTAGAAAAGCATACAAAGGTGAATGGTTACAAAACACTCTACTAATTTCTCTCTCCTTCTTCACTTTACCTCACTTCATTGTGTCCTCTTCCTTCATTCGGACTAAGGCTTATATAGCCATGATATTGAATAAAGAAAATACCCACATGAGTTATGGTTTTAACTAACCATAAAGGCTCTCAAGTGGGTTTCTCAACATTGATGACATCCACACACACATATTCATAACACTCCCCTTGGATGTCTGCTACTCTTCAATGTTTTCTTAATATCTGTTTCCCCTCATTGCAGTATGAGTTTAACATAAAAGATCTTTGAGGCGACGCATTCCACATTTATGTATTAGTCTTTTGAAATTTGTTGTTGGCAAATATTTTGTGAACAAATCTGCAAGATTGTCACTTGAACGTATTTGTTGAATATTAATATCACCACTCTTTTAGAGCTCATGAGTATAAAAGAACTTTGATGAGATGTGTTTGGTTCTATCTCCTTTAATATAGACGCCTTTAATTTGCGCAATACACACTGCATTATCTTCGTCTATTGTTGTTGGGTTAGCTTGAATGGAAGATAATCAACATGATTCTCGAATGTGCTAGACAACAAATCTTAACTATATGCATTCTCGGCCTGTCCCATGGAGTGCTAGGATTTCAGAATGATTTGAGGAAGTGGTTGTCATTGTTTGCTTTGTAGATCTTCGTGATATAGCAATGTCGCCACAAGTAAATACATATCTTGTTTGTAATTTGGCTTTGTGTGGATCAGAAAGATACCCAACATCTACATACCCGACTAATGGTGATTTTGAGGTTCGTGAATAAAACAAACCCATTTCAATTATTCTGCGAAGATAGTGAAAAATATGTTTAACACCATTCCAATCCCTTCGAGTTGGAGTAGAACTATATCTTGCTAGTAAATTAACAGAAAATGCAACGTCCGGCCATGTACAATTTGTAAGAAACATAAGAGCGCCAATTACACTAAGATATGGTACTTGTGGACCAAGGATTTCTTCCTCATCTTCTTGAGGGAAAAATGATCTTTCTCCACATAAAGTGAACGAACAACCATAGGTGATGTTAATGGATAAGCTTTATCCATATAAAACCGCCTTAGAACTTTCTATGTATATTCAGATTGATGTAAGAGGATTCCTTTTGGGAAGTACTCGATTTGCAGGCCAAGAAAAAATTTTACTTTTTTCCAAATCTTTCATTTCAAACTCTTGCTTTAAATAAGTAGCAGTTTTTGTAAACTCTTCAGGTGTCCCCACAAGGTTCAAATCGTCAACATATACTGCTATTATGGAAAATCCAATGTTTGAATTTTTTATGAAAATACATGGACAAATTGGGTTATTCACATATCCTTATTGCAATAAATATTCATTGAGACGATTATACCACATGCGCCCTGACTATTTCAATCTATACAAAGATCATTGGAGCTTGATTGAATACATGCTTCGAGATTGGGAATTACCTACTTCAGGCGTTTTAAATCTTTCGAATATTTTCATATATATGTCACTATCAAGTGATCCATATAAATATGTTGTGACTACGTCCATTATACGTATATCAAGTCCTTCTGAGACTACCAGACTGATCAAAAATTGAAACGTAATTGCATTCATCATAGGAGAGTATGTCTCTTCATAATCAACACCAAGTATCTACGAGAAACCTTGTGCTAGAAGTCTTGCTTTGTATCTGATGATTTCCTTCTACTCATTACATTTTCGTACAAATACCCATGTGTACCCTATAGGCTTTACATCTTTAGGCACTTGAACAACAAGTCCAAATACTTCTCGTTTTGCTAATGAGTCTAACTTAACCTGTATTGCTTCTTTCCACTTTGGCCAATCATTTTTACGTCGACATGCTTTGACGTTTTGTGGTTCAGGATCTTCATCACTTCTAGTGATTTCAAATGATATTGCGAAAGAAAATATATGATTAACAATAATATCATTTCGATCCCATATATCTCCACTAGATATATAATTTATTGAGATCTCTTTATTTTTAGGTACATGTGCCTTTTCAGGGACTACATGTTCCACTTCAGGGGATACATCCTCTTCAGGACGTATTTCCTCTTCAAGAGGTATTTGTCTACCAACATTGGATTGATTAATCATCATATAATGCATGGTCTCTTCAGGAGTTGCCACTTCTTTACTATGTGTGGTCTCTTTAGGAGTGACCACTTCTTTATGATGTGTGGTCTCTTCAAGAGTTGCCACTTTATAATTTTCTTGTGTCTTCCTCTCCTGAGGAATTTTATCTTTCGCACCAATAGGTCTACCACACTTCAAGCGTGCCATAGATTCATTTGTTGATGTACTAACGTATTTTCCTATAGGGACATCAATCCGTGCAGGGGTATTTATAACTGGTATGTGCGATTTCATTATTTTCTTTTTATTAGTGAATGCATCTGGTAATTGATTTGCAATACTTTACAAATGAGTGATCCTTTGAACTTCCAGTTCACATTGATTAGTATGAGGATCAAGATGAGACAATGTTGATACAATCTAAAAGATTTCACGTTGAGCTTCTGACTTCAGCTTTTCTCCCTCTAATGGTGTGAAGATTGTCTCATCAAAATGACAATCGGCAAACTGTGTCGTAAATAGATCACATGTTAAGGGTTCAAGATATCTTATAATAGATGGAGAATCAAACCAACATAGATTCCAAGTCTTCGTTGGGGACCCATTTTAGTACGTTGTGCAATAGAAATTTGTACAGCACAACCAAATACTCGTAGGTGAGAAACATTTGGTGGATGACCAAGTACAATTTGTAAAGGAGAATATTTGTGGCAAGAGGTTGATCGGATACGGATTAACGCTGCAACATGTAATATAGCATGTCTCCAAGTAGAAACAAGTAGTTTTGTTCTAATAAGTAAAGGTCTAGCAATTAATTGGAGACTTTTGGTAAGAGATTCGGCTGAACCATTTTGTATGTGTACGTGAGCAACAAGTTGTTCAACAATAATTCCAATTGACATGCAATTTGTCAAATGCTTGGGATGTAAATTCACCAGCATTGTCAAGACGTATTGTCTTGATGGGATGATCAGGAAATTGTGCTCTCAATCGAATGATTTGAGCAAGAGGTCTTGCAAATGCAACATTGTGAGATGAAATTAGACAGATGTGTGACCATCTAGTTGATGCATCTATTAAAACCATAAAATAATGAAATAGTCCACATGACGGATGAATATATCCATATATATCTCTTTTAATGCGCTTTAAAAAGGATGAAGATTCAACACTAACCTTTGCAGGAGATGGTTTAATAATTAGTTTCCCCTGAGAACAAGCAGTACATAGATATTTATCCGATAAAAGAATCTTCTGGTTCTTTAAGGGATGTCCACGCAAATTCTCAATGATTCTACGCATCATTATTGCCCATAGGTAACCAAATCGATCATGCCAAAGAACAGAAGTCTTTAGGTCGGTGAACTTCTAGTTTAACACGACATATCATTCAATTGTCCTTATAGTTGTTTGGTACAAGCCAGATAAGAGAGCATGAAGTTTTTCCAAAGTATGCTTCCTGTTTGAGACAATATAAATACTGTAAAGATATTCCTTATTATCTTCAGTAATAGTCTCAATATGATACCCATTTTAGCGAATATCTTTAAAACTTAGCAAATTTCTTTTGGACTTACTAGAGTATAAAACATCATTTATATGAGATATTGTGCCATTTAGCAACATGATGTTGGCTCTTCCGAAGCCTTCAATTAAATTTGTAGTACTAGATATTGTACTGACATTGGCTTCTACTAATTTTAAGTTCAAGAAATATCTTTTATCTCGAAGGATTGTGTGTGTAGTTGCACTATTTTCCAGACATATATCTTCACTATTCATCTTGAACTCTATCAATTCATCAGATGCATTTATTATGAGAAATAAGAATAAATTTCTATTAAAAATAAATAAATAAGATAAAATCATTAAAATAAAATATTATACTAGATAAAATAAAAACATTAGTCAGTGTAGACATTTTCTTCACCTATTAAATGATTAATTTTTCCATCAGGATCTACAAAGAAATCTATGACATCTACGTGTATAATGTCTATGGGACCACCAGTAAAATCTATTTCTATTTCTTTTCTTTTTATTGAGGCTCGGTAATATCCACTAAATGTTTGGGTGTATGACAGGTATGCAACCAATGCCCTTTTCCCCCACATCGATAACAAAACCCCAGACCGATAACAAAATATTCAGGATCTTGAGGTGGCATGTGATAGGTATGTGACCAATGTCCTTTTCCTCCACACCGATAACAAGATTCTTCAGGATCTTGAGGCCATTTTCGTTTCCCCTTTCTTTGATTTGCCTCCACATTATTAGTGCACTTCAGGTGCTGTAGTGTGTCTCTTCTGAGACAATTAGATGAATTGTTCTTATGACACCTCGATATGTGTAATGACTACATCCACGGCTATATCTACGACCATGTCCACGTATAACTCTGTTTATATGACGCGGTTGCATTTGCTTTAGGAAATGCAGTTCCATTTGCTTCAGGGAATAGTACAGAGCCAGTGGGACGTAAGTTATGATTTTTTATTACAAGGTCATTATATTGTTCAGACAGGAGAAGACATGATATCAAGTCAGAATATTTAGTAAATTTACACTCGATATTGTTGCTGCAGGACAATATTTGAAGGTTGAAATGTAAAAAATGTATTCTCTAACATATCCGCATCTGTAATATTTTTTTCGCGTAATTTCAATTGCAAAGTAATTCTAAATAGTGCATAATTATATTCATTGATTGATTTAAATCCTACAATTTCTGGTACAGCCAATTATACCAAACTTTTGAGAGAATAATAATTTTCTTGTGGTCATATATTTCTTTCAAATTTTTTCAAAGAGTCGATGGATATTTTACCGTAAGATATTCATATTTCAAGCCTTCATGAATATGACGATGAATGAATATCAATGCATTGGTCCAATCCTGTAAGGATACTATATTTCCTTAATATTTCCAAGATTTTTAACTTCAAAGTTAAATTCAGCATCAAGAATCCAAAATAAATAATTTTTTTTCAAAAATGTCTAATGCAATAAGCTCAAGTTTGGTGAGATTTAACATTTCTTTTTAAAAACAAATTAAAAATATAATATAATCAAATAAAAATATTAAAAAATACGGGAAAATAGTTACTATATTATTAGTACTATAGTTGCAAATTTAAATTAATATATAATAAATTCTAGTAATAGAAAATTTGCTTACCTTTATTTTACCTCTCACAGTTAACCAGAATCTCGTGTTAGTAACGTGTTGTAAAATAGAAAAATAAATACACACAAATCAATCACATAAGTACACACAAAGATTTACGTGGTTCGACTTTAGACCTACGTCCATAGACGGAGAGAAGAATGTTTCACTATTTTATAGAAAAGCACACAAAGGTGAATGATTACAAAACACTACTAATTTCTCTCTTCCTTCACTTCACCCTACTTCGTTGTGTCATCTTCTTTCATTTGAACTAAGGCTTATATAACCATGATATTGAATAAAGAAAACACCCACTTGAGTTATGGTTTTAACTATCCATAAAGACTCTCAAGTGTGTTTCTCAACATTGATGACATTCACACACATTCATAACACAAACAAAATACTTTATTAAGCGACTTGGAAAACGAATAAACAAAAAAAAAGAAGGGAAAAACCATCTAGAAACTGTTGAGAATTTTGCCAACATAGCTCCCAACAAGGACAGCTAACAATGGCATTTCAGCTTGTTCTGTTGGATTCAATATATTTATATCTTAGCTGTTTGTATCTAACAAAACCGAAACCCAACCATTACACCCAAAAACCTGGATGGAGCCAAGTTAGACTGAACCAGCAGGTTGGAGCAATGCTTTTGACAACCTGATGATTCGCTCCCAACACGCGACACCATTTGAAACACCCTCGAATTTTGCTTCAACTTTCTCAACATGCAAGATTCATTGGTGGTTACAATGCAAAGCCATCTGCTACCAGTGGAGGGACAAAACTACCACATTGAAGAGTCTGCTCAAAAATATGGCCCACTTTAAGCAATTTTTCCTGCAATAATGAGTACAGAAAACAAAAATTTAGCATCAGCAACCTGATCTCTCGCTAACTTGGGGGAAAAAATGGACATTTTGACATGTAGATGGCCAGCATGGTTCAAAACCATTCAGTTGTATCAAATGGGTGCATCAAAGTTTGAACTGATATCAAAACCATCTTTCCAATACTTGATATGAAAATGGTCAACCCATTAAAATGATATAAAATATGATGGGTGGTGAGCCTATTTACATCTTAACACTTGCTTTTAGCTATGTAAACGAGTTAGAATTAAACAAGGCAAAAACATCAAATGAGGTGTCAAGGTGTCCAATCGCATTAGAAATGAGAATAGCCTCCCAAACACCACCCAGCAAAATTACATGACAATTCTAAATTATAGCAATAGCATAAAGCAACAGTCCTCACATCATGAGAATAACAAAGAAAAAGGCAGCAAAACACACACTCTGAATCCACTATCAACAATAAATTAGAATCAAAGAAACCTCAGTCCACCACTCCACTGTCACCAAAAGACCATTATGCTTCATAAACAGTCTAACATGCTGTGAGAATCTTATTCTCACAAAGTCGGTTGCATTGAAAATACACCCTGAAAGGCCAGTACCCTAGTATTGGACCTGCCAATGCAATGTGCTGCAAGAGGTGGACTGAACAGTGGACATAGATGTAATCACCTAACCTTTGGTATTATTTTTACAAAAATGGCCGCTCACAAACTCAACTGCCTAAGTCCATTGGGAACTTTCCCCAGGACCCTCTTATGAAGCCACAAATGAAGACATCTCACAAGAAATAATGGTGCAAACAAGTGGCGCGAATCATTTATAGAGAAAGGGAGCATAATAATACCCAACTAGGTCAAGCCCCACAAATTAACACACACACACACAAAAAAAAAAATTCTAATGTTAATTGCCTTTCCTAGTTTTTTTTTTTTTAAATAGAAGGAAACCTGCCAACCATGGGTCATTTTGGGCACATGGCTATTAGAGCAAACTCCCAATATGCGACACAACCCTATGAACCGCATATCAGGTTCTTTCCTAGTTATCATTCTTTGAACCAACTTATCATCAACTTGATGTGAGAAATTGTGGTGGTGGACTGCCACAGATAGGTGATCTAAGCAAATTAAGTCCATAAGGTGTGCAGATAAATATGATTTTTCATATTTTCAGGCTGAAGCCACAAATTATTGAAGACATCTCACAAGACAAATATTGGTGCAAACAAGTGGTGTGGATCATTTATAGAGAAAGGGAGCAAAATAATAGCCAACTCGGTCAAGCCCTACAAATTATATATTTTATTTTTTAGTTCAATTTCCCCAATTCCTCTCCCAATACCACCCCCACCCAAAAAAAATATAACTTCTTAGGTGAATTTCTTTCCTAGTTTTTTTTTTTTTCAATAGATGGAAACCTGCCAATCATGGGTCATTTTGGGCACATGGCTGTTAGAGCAAACTCCTGATATGCGACCCCAACCCCATGAACGGCATATCAGGTAAAACGACATGCCTCAAACTGGAGGAAAAAAAAACTTTCCTAGTTATCAATCTTTGAACCAACTTTTCATTAACTTGATGTGAGAAATTGTGGTAGTGGACTTGCCACATATAGGTGATCTACACAAATTAAGTCCACAAGATATGCAGATAAATATGATTTTTCATATTTTCAGGCTGAAGCCACAAATTATTGAAGACATCTCAGAAGACAAATAATGGTGCGAACAAGAATCACAAATCATTTATAGAGAAAGGGAGCACAATAATACCCAACTAGGTCAAGCCCTACAATGATATATTTTCTTTCTTAGTTCAATTTCCCCAATACCACCCCCCCCCCCCCCCCCTCTCTCGGGGGCAAAAAACAAAAGGTGAATTTCTTTCCTAGTTTTTTTTTTCTTCAAATGATGGAAACCTGCTAACCAGGTCATTTTGGGCACATGGCTGTTAGAGCAAACTCCCGATATGTGACCCCAGCCCTATGAACCGCATATCGGGTAAAATGACATGCCTCAATCTGGAGGAAAAAAAATTTCTTTCCTAGTTATCAATCTTTGAACCAACTTATCATCGACTTGATGCAAGAAATTGTGGTGGTGGACTGCCACAGATAGGTGATCTAAGTAAATTAAGTCAACAAGACATGCAATAGATATGATTTTTCATATTTTCAGGCACACATCATGGACTTGATTTGGTAAAATGACCCATCTTTTGTGTTCCAAGAACCACCTACTTTTTGGCCACGTTGTCTAAGGAAATCATCCAGTTTCAAAGCACATAGACTGAGGAGAAAAGGAGGAAAGAAAGGAGGGGGAGGGGGAGGGGGAGGGGGGGACAGGAAAAGTTACTTCCTCCCAAGCCAAATAATCATCACAAAAAGCAGGATGAAGTACTTCCTGTACCAAAAAAATTTGCAGGAAAATGTCCCCACCTCATCAAATGCTGCACCAATCATTTGAAGACCAACTGGAAGGCCAACAGATCCACCTTCAACAAATCCACATGGCAAAACCAATGCAGGCAGACCAGCCAAGTTGACATTGACCTGCATCAATAATAACACTGCTTATGAGAAACCACAAAATAAAAGCTGATACATGGATTCTAAACAACAAATAATTGAACATCAAAACAAAACCAGCACTTCGTCCCCCACTCCATTCCACAAAAAGTCTCTATGCAACTTCTTCAATTTCTGCACCAACCTTCTTGGGATTGGGAAGATTGACATGAAATAAGTAGGCAGATTTGCAAGGGTACTCTTAATCAATGTTATCTTCCCTGCCTTGGATAAATATCTTCCCTCCCTCGGGTGCCTTTAATTCAATTTTACTTATAAAAAAGAAATGTTATTTATATCATTTTATATAATACTATATATATATATATATATATATAATTGAAGGTATCTTACGATACACAGAAGAAGAACAGACACAGATACAACACGACGCAGACACGGCATTTTTCAAAAAAAAGTAGGACATGGATACATCGGGGACACGTTGAATATATATTTCTATATTATTTCAAAATAACAAAATTATTATAAAAATTTAAGAACTTCATTTAATCATCAAATTTCACAATTCAAGTTTCAAAACAAATTTGTTGACTACTATATGTGTGTGCATTATATATATATATATATATATGTGTGTGTGTGTGTGTGTGTGTGTATAAGTGGAGAAGAAGAGGAGAAAAATAGAAGAAAATCCAAAAAAGTTTTTTAAAAAATAATTAAAAATGTGTCCTTAATGTGTCCAAGACGTGTTTGAATTCAAAAAAATTGGAGACTTTTCACGTGTTCGAGTGTATTTGACACGTGTCCAAGCATGTCCGGGTCTGACACTGATACATGATGCAAAATAGTGTTTGTGCTTCATAGTGATACACGGTACATTTTTTTCTAAAAAATGATACGTGTTTTGTTACACGTTTTGACAACTATGGTGGGGGCATCATTTCGGGTTTTGATGTGGGGGAATGAGATGTCAGGATGATGATGCTGTCACATCTTTTGTTTGTCGACAATACTATTGTCTTTTGTGGGACAGAGGAGGCTCAGTTGAGGTTTTTGAGATGTATATGGTTGTGGGTTGAAGGTCAACCTAGGGAAGAGAGAACTACTTCTGATTGGTGAGGTGGAGAATGTTAAGGAGCTTTTAGGGAATCTAGGATGTAAAGTTGGTACTCGTCCAATTGTTTACCTGGGTTTACGTTTGGGAGTTACAACAAAGAATAAAGAGGTTTGGGATGTGGTGGGTCGTAGACATATTTCAAAAGAGGTTGGGCAGGGTGGAAGAGCAATTATTTATCAAAATAGGGAAAGCTTATACTTATTCGGAGCATTTTGTCAAGTCTTTTTACCTATTTCAAGTCTCTTTTTCCCATTCTGGTGTTGGTAGTGAAGATTGGATAAGCTATAGAGGAGCTTTCTTAGGGGTGGCTTGGGTGATGAGAGGAAGATATACCTTGTGTGTTGAAATAAAATTCGAGTTCCAATTTAATGAGGGTGGGTTGGGGATAAAAAAATGAAGGGTGTTTAATTATGCTCTTCTTAGGAAGTGACTTTGGAGATTTGCTATGGAGCCTTACGCTTGGTGGAGGATAATTATTGAAATTAAGTATGGGTGCTTAGAAGAGGAGTGGAAGTCTAAAGTGGTGGAGGGTCCTCTTGGCATGTTTGTGGAAGAGCATAAGAACGGATGGTGGGGATTTCTAGAAATGCATATTTTTTTGAAGTGGGTTCGAGGAAGAAAGTTATATTTTGGAGTGATGTTTGGCAGGGAAGCTTGGTTTTTAAGGAGAAATTTCCTCAACTCTTTTATCTAACCTCTCACAAAGAAGCTACAGTGGCAGATTTTTTGCACCAATTGGGAGGTGAGATGGTCTGGACTCCTTAGTTTAGGAGACACTTTCAAGATTGAGAGGTAGGGGAGGTTACAACGATGTTAGAAGTTTCGCACAAGGTTAAAGTCAGACTTGATAGAGATGATGTAATTAGGTTGTTGCCAGGAAGGGAAGGGGCTTCATCATCAAGTCCTTCTATAAGGTGCTTTCCATGAGAGGGGTTAAAGACTTTCCTTGGAAGAGTGTTTGGAGGCTTAAAGTACCTATGAAAGTGGCTTCTTTTTGGTGGGCGGTTGCATGGGGTTAACCAGAGAAAACTTGAAGAAAAGAGGATTCAAGTTAGCTAATCGGCATGTGATTTGCTAGAGTGATGAGGAAACTGTGGAGTATTTCTTTCTTCATTGTAAGGTGGCATGTGAAGTGTCTTGTTCTCTCTCTTTGGTTGTCTTTAGATCATGCCATATACGGTGATAGAGTTCTTTAAAAGCTGGGGGTGGTTGTAAAAAGTGAAGTGTCCATAAGATTTGGGAAGCAACTCCACTTTGTTTATTTTGATGTAAATGGAAAGAAAAAAATAGAAGAATTTTTTAAGGGCAAGAAGTTTTCCCTTGTGGGGTCAAAGTAAATTTTTTTTTTTTTTGTGTATTTTGTATGTAGGGGTTGTAGGGTCCTTCATTCCTTCGGTGGATACTTTTGTAGAACTTTTGTGTGATGTGAGACTCTAATCTTTGTTTGGGTCTCCTCTTTTGTATATAGGGTTGCCTCCCTTGGGTACTCTTTAATTTACACTTGTCAAAAAAACAATCAAATATCAAAACTATTGTGACAACATGGTAGAATTAGTAACAAAAAACAGAACAATTTCAATGAAACTTCACAAAATATTAATATAGACTATAATGCAATATATAGCATAAAAGGCAGTGTTAAATTAGATGTATAGTTCCAAAATGCAATATATATATATATATATATATATATATGTATGTATGTATATTATGTATGGTGTACAAAAGGTGATGCTTAGTAATATATGAAACGTATACGATCAATGACTTGATCGATTTGTATGACATTGGCCTTGGGGCACCTTTTGTTTGTCACAAGGAGTAGACTAAATCTATTTGTTATGATCAATGCATCTCTGCTTGATTCTTGTAGAAAAAAAATTCTTTAACAATCTAATCTCTCATATATTTGGTTAAGCAGAGCTCTATTGTGTTCCCCAATCTTTATATGATATGGATGCTTCTCGATATGGGATCGTAAAGTCTTTTTGGATTCTTTTTTACTTACCATGTAATTTATTGGAGTTCTTATCTTGTTCCAAGTGATGATAAGATTGTAAGTTCAAAGTGTTTCCAATTCTTGGGCATTTAATGGCAATGTTAATTCAGACTTGTATGGTTGTCAATCACATCCCCTATCAGGAAGGGGGTCTTGGTGTGAAAAATCTATTGGTTTTCAACAAAGCTTTGTTGGGGAAGTGGCTTTCGCACTATGGGGTGGGGAGCAATATGCTTTGGAAGGAGTTGGCGATGGCTTTAAGTATGCTTTCAAGGAGGATGGGAGGTTTCCTGGTGAGGTGGTGGGGTCAGGGGAGTGTGGGCTATGGAAATCAATTCAGAAGGGGGTGGAGGATTTAAGGAGTAGGGCTCGGCTGGTGTTGGGTGAGGGGTCTAGGGTGAAGTTCTAGGATGATCGGTGGTGTGGTGAAAGGGTGCTTAAAGATGATTTTCCTAATTTATACAAGCTGTCTTGTGACAAGAATGCAAAGGTGGCTGATTTATGTTCTACGGAGGGGAGTGGGGTGGTGTGGAGTTCGCATTTTAGAAGGAATTTCCACGATTGGGAGGTCCCCTAGGTAGTAGCTTTGATGGAGGCGCTGGATAGTTATCATCCATCCATACGAAGAACTGACCCTATGTTTTGGTCCGTTAGAAGCCAAAATTTCTTCATGGTGAAGTCTTTTTATAGAAGTTTGATTGGGAGAAGGGCTAATCATTTCCCTTGGAAGACTATTTGGCGCTCAAAGGCACCTTCAAGGGTGGCTTTTTTTGGTTGGGTTGTTGCATGGGGTGCTATCTTGACCTCGGACAATTTGCAGCATTGTGGTTTCCACTTGATTAGTAGATGTTATACGTGCAAAGAAGCAACGGAATCAGTGGATCATCTTCTCACTCATTGTTCTCTTGCTGTCAATTGCTGGAACCTTGTTTTTGGTTTGTTTGACTACTCGTGGGTTTTGCCGGCCTATGTGCATGAGCTCCTCATTCATTGGAGAGGTTGTCGGGTCAAAAAGGAGATATGGCAAAAATCAACTTAAATTTCAACTCACTTAATGGAAAAAATCAACTTAAAATTTTATACAATACAAGAATCAAGATTTATAAATATTACAAGTTTCAAACCGAAAGTTAATAATGAAATTTCCAACATAGTTATAAATATCAAAATTTAAAGACAATTCAAAATAATTCATTTTTATAATCCATCTCATTTTCATCTCAATATCCAATTTCAATGGTATCATTATGATCATCATCATCAAATGCCAACAATTTTTTATTTCATTTTTCTTCTTTAACTTCTTGTATGTCCTTACTCATACTCATCTTCTAAAAGTACTTGTTTTCTTTCTTGTTTGAGGAAAGATCTCTAGGCATTATAAAGAGGTAATATAAAACCAAATAAAAGAAAAATCAACGTATATAACAAAACAACAAAAAATATGTCAAAACGATGTTTAGCTTCATTGTGCGTATCACATGTACGTAGTATCAAAACATATCTTACGATACCTATCACGAATCGTGCGATACAGTTCAAAAGATACAACTACAAAAATACGTATGGTTTTATCCCCATATCGAAACGTATTAGAAGATACTAATAAGTACAGCCTCCACTACTGATCTATCCAACATCATACTCGATGACTCCATCACCAAAATGAACAAAAAGGGGAAAAGACGATCCTCTTGCAACAATCCTCTTGAGCTCCTAAAAAAGCCCACAAAAGATCCATTTACCAACACTAAGAATTTGACATAGGAAATATGAATCTTGATCCACTTCCCCTAACGAAGCCCGAAACCCATTCTTTCCAAGGCATACAACAAAAAAATCCCAGTTAACATGACCATAAGCTTTTTCAATTTCAAGCTTACAAACCAACCCGGGATCCTTGCTTCTCCTTCTACAATCTTTTTTTTTTTTTCAGTTAACCGTGGGTATCCAATCCCTCAGAGCGAGCGAAGTTGACCGACTAATCCCACGGAGCGATGCATACCCCCACTACATGCACCAGGAAAAGCGGACATTTGGTGTAAGGCCCTAGGGTGGCCCCAAGGGATGTTTGAGCCTATGGAGTATTGAACCCAAGACTAATGGGGATTACTCCCATCTATCTCGCGGCCGCCTACCACTTGGCTACCCCTTTTGGGGTTTCCTTCTAGAATCTTTGAAGTTCAACATAGCAGTCTTTCCATTGAATAAGGGGATATTGAAAAAAAAAAAATCAAATTCCAAAAGACAGCTTCACTTTATCTATCCTCATAGGACTAGGCCTCTCTCTCAATCTTGCTGCATAATCAATAAATGAGTTACAAATGGCCCTACAATCCATAATAAGCAATCGGATGCAACGGTAGATAACCTATGTGAATGCAAAGGAGCAGTGAGAGTGTCATGATGTAAAATATTGGTTGGGAATTCCATAATATTGATGACATATTGGTGAGAAATTAGCACATTCCTTGAGAAATTAATATTTCCACTTGATATTTTGAGATGCAAAGATTTCCACCAAAAATGAGAGGAAAAAATACCTCTAATCAGAATTTGATCTCTCTTTTTTGTCTTGCATTGACCAAGAATCAAGATCTTACTTAAGATCTTGACTATCTCGTCCAGATTTGACACCAAGTGTGCCTACACATGTGTGCTTGTCTGCTTATGCATGAACCAATGTGTAGCTCATAGGTATATGCAGATAGGTTCATAAATAATGTATGTATCGGAATGAGTCAAAATAAAAAAAGGTAGGTATGTATGTAATTACGCATTGTATGTAAAGCATTTGCCCAAATACTTGATGCATTGTCCACTCCCCATGACTTGAAGATGTTGAGTTATAACCAATGCCCTAAATCCCGCATGGAAAGCTATACTTGTGTTTATATTTGCAAATCACTAGCCAAACACTTTCATGTCAAGCATTAAAAAATCTGTAAAGATTTGGGACCACCACTAGGTTCATTTTCAAAAGTCCCCATGGTAAGAGCATATTAAATAGTGTTGGCTCCAAAACCATTCTAGAGTTCCTTTTTTGTTTCTTGTTTTTCTGTTTTTTCCTTTTCTTTTTGAATACGTATTACTATTCTAGAGTTACTAACCATAGATTGGATGGATTGAGGATGAGATTGATGAGCACAGAAACTGAGTTCCCGTGGTCATCATAAACTGACCTAATGATTAGAGTCAGCTCCTGGTATCCTGCACTTCCATTTCACTCTACCCAGAGTTACATACTGGAGTGGACATCAGTTTTTTTTTTTAATCAATAATCATGCATTATAAACAAGGCACCCGAGGGGGGCAAAACAATGTACAAAAATAGGGAACCAGCTACAACAATTAAAGCCTAAAGTCCCCCAAAAAATCTATGAACTTATCTAAATACAATGGATATTCTTTTTTTATCCACAAAAAAAAGTCTCAAAAAACTATCTTTAAAATGCCAAAGAGATAACTCAACTCCTTCAAACATCCTTCTATTTCTTTCTTTACACAAACACCAAATAACACAAAGGGGTGTCATTTTCCAAGCAATCCTCATCTCCTTTAAAATCTGGCTACACCTCCATCCCAAAAGAACATCCTTGATTGAAGTCGGCATTGCCCAACTAACTCCAAACAAAGAGAACATTAAATTCCACACTTCCCTTGCCATGCGACAATAAATTGGAAGATGGTCAAGTGTCTCTTCCTCTTGCTTACATAAACAACATTGGCTTGGAAGATAATAACCTCTCCGTTTAAGATTATCTGCGGTCAAAATGGCTCCCCAAGCAACCATAAGCAAAAAACGCCACTTTTTGACTGACCCGAGACTTCCAAATAAGCTTTCATGGAAAGTGTCCCTCAAACTTGTCCACCAACCCCCTATAAAACGATTGGACAGTGAATTTTTGTTACCATTTGCTGTCCAAACCATCTCATCCCTACCTCCCTCATTTAACCCAAAATTACAAATAATAGCCATAAGTTCCTCCGCTTCTTCCACCTCCCAATTTATAAATGAAATTAACCAAATTTCCATTTATCAGTCAATCAGAACTGCCATTGAACTAATCTAAATCATGCTCTTACCACCATTTTCGGTGTGTTGCTATGTCCATTTTTGGTGTTCTGTGGGTTATGTCAGGCTCATCAGTTGAGATGCTTCATTGTGGGCAGAGGGCTGCACCAAGAAGCAGCCCAGGCAGGCTCAAGATGGTGGCACCTTTGTGTCTAATATGGTGTAATTGGAATCAGAGAAGCAGGCGTACTTTTGGAAAGGTTGTGACACCAGTCTATGGATTGATTAATTTCCATAATTTTTGGTTATCAGGGCCTTTCACTGAGTCATTCCTTGTGCCTATCTAAATATACTCTATGAAGCATACATTTTATTTTGGCTCATGTGTTCATGTTGGACACATATCGACATGTCGGACATGAACACTCTCGAACACTTCCCGGACACGTGTCAAACATGCATAAAAAGAGTGTCCAATTTTATTTGTTTTTTTTCTAAATTTCGGATACATTATGAACACGTTTTTTTTTTCTTTTTCCTTTTTGTGTGGATATTTTCCCTCTCTTTCTACTCTTCTATTCTTTTTCTTTTTCTTTTTCTTTTTTGTTATATATATATACATATATATGTTCTATGTAGTAATTAGTAAATTTGTTTTAAAACTTAAATCATGAATGTTAATGATTAATAAATTTTTTGAAATTTGTGTAATTTTATGCCAATTTTAATTGAAATAATGTTAGATTTTTATTATATAGTCATATAAAATATATATATATATTCAATGTATCCTTGACGTATCCGGGTCCTACTTTTTTTGTCCGTGTCCATGTCCATGTCCATGTCTGTGTCCATGCTTCTTAGAATATACTAATCAAACAAAAAAGAAAAAAGAAAAGAAAATCCAGTTTTGCCACCAGACCTGGTTGAACACTTTTTTATAAGTAGAAATCCATTTTATATGTAACAACCAATGTTTGGAAACCCAGACCGCTCTATGAACCGGAAAAATGACCGAGTCACAGGTCAGTGGTTCAACCGTCAAGTCAACCGAAATTAAACCATGACGTTATAAATATATTTCTTATTAATTTTAATAACTTATAAAATTCTTAAAAATATGAAAAAATAAAATTTATGTAAAATTTATTATCATCTTTCTAAACCTGAAAATATCTAGAATACAATAACATTCAAATAACATAAGAATGTTACAAATACTGTATTTCTACAATATTTCAAACATAAAATCATGATTAAAAACAATTAACATAAACAATTTAAAAATAAAGGTAAATTTTACTGACCTCCCTGAGGTTTCTGACAATTGCAGATGGCACCCCTCTTCTTTCTGAAATTACATTGCACCCTTTAACTTTTTAATGTTAGTAACAATACCCCCCTTGCCGTCAAGAGCCGTTAGTGACTCTGACGGAATTTGCTGACATCAGTGATATAAATTTTATAAATGTCAATTTTACCCTTCTAATGATTGAAAAGACAATCTTACCCTCAAAATTAAATTATTAAACAATAAATTCCTCCGGCTTGTCACCGTCAACTTCAAGGCTACTGTATTTTTTTATTCAAAAAGATCACAACTGAACCAGGGAGGAATGTTAAGACATCCCACCAAATACACGAGATCAAGAGAAAAAAAAGTGTTTTCGAGTAGCTGAATTTTTCCTGGAGAAAATAATGGTTCCAAATCTCTCCAACCGCCTCCACCGTACATCTCTCGATCCAAATCTTCGTCAGCCCCAATCCTATTAACCTTCTCAAACCCACATTCTTCTTCTCCTTCACCAACACGTGAAAAAAAAATAAAAAAAAATTCAGAGCCTGTAATCCTTAATATCACCACTTACAAAGACCCATTTTCTCAACCCTCCTTCCACAATTCCACAGTCCACAATGACTCAAAATCCAAATACAACGAAATTGCTATTGCACAGAGGGGAGGCTCATTATGGGGGAGCAAAGGGTAGTGATTTGGAGGGTCTTCTTTGAAGCCAGTTGGACATTTCTCAAATGTGTTGAGTGGGGGGAGAGAGATTTGAATGTGAGATAAAAGGATTGAAGAGATTGATTTGAAGGTTCATACCCACAACGAAAATCCAACCAATTGCAGATCCTCAACAATGCCTTCCATGGGGCTTTGGTATATTCATACATATATATATATATGTATGTATGTATTTGAATGTGAGATAAAAGGATTGAAGAGATTGATTTGAAGGTTCATACCCACAACGAAAATCCAACCAATTGCAGATCCTCAACAATGCCTTCCACGGGTCTTTGGTATATATATATATATATATATATATATATATATATATATATATGTATGTATGTATGTGTGTGCGTGTGTGTATATATAGATATATACACTTCCTCTCATGACTTTCAAGCAAATCCCCAACCCACTGCAACCTTACTCCCAAAACATCTGTTTCCTCTTGCCTTGATTTTGTACTCCTCAATTTGGGAGAGAAAGCAACTGTATATGTATGTGTGTGTGTGTGTATATATATGCATATATGTACATGAATATCACCAAATTCACTACTATTGTTACCATCGGTGTCGAAAACCACCATCACCAGTGGTGTCCACGTGACCAATCGCTATCACCACCGATGCTACCAACCCCTCTCACCATCGTGGCAAACCCACCTTCATCAAACCACCGCCTCTTCCTCACTGGCCACTGAAATACTTTGCCATGCTTTCCTAGCCGTCTAAAATGGTGAAGAAACCACTGTTCCAAAATGGGTTCCATGCTTTTCCATCGTCATCCATGTTTTCTCAATCTTCTCGCTCTCAGGTGAGAAATTTGCTCATCAAAGACAACATGGGTTATATGTTTAGTATGGTAGGTTTAGTTTTGGTTGACTCTTTGACCAAATAAAACATTTTTAATTGAAGGACAAATTCGTCTTTTTGAAAGTTTTGTCCACTCCGTTTATCAAACAAGTCTAACAAGGGGTACAGTATAATTTTAGAAAGAAAAGGAGTGTCATCTACAATTGTCAGAAACCTCAGAGGATGTCAATGTAATTTACTCTAAAAATAAAGATTTCATTCTTTGAATAAAAGTTTTAATGATCTAAAGTTAATTTACTTTTTTACAGCTTTATTGATTTATTATAATAAACTAAAATCTCATAGTTGTATGAATTTAACTAAGTTGTTTTCCGAGAGTCCCACATCGATTGTAAGGCATGAAATGCAAGAATTAAGTGATGATAAAAAAGAGTTGCTTGAAATTCATATCACCCCATTGCCCCACATCGGAAAAGATGTAGATTGCATTGGAAATGGAGGTTTATAAAATATTTCATCAAAACTTGCATTAAACACAGAGAGATTGACGTGTTGTCCAGTAATTTACTGGGAACAAATAACTAGAAAAAGTCAAAAAAGTATTTAGACATTGGAGCGTGAGGTAATTTTTGAACCAGACCCTTTTATTGAACCGTTTACTGGTTCAATTGAACCGCCGGTTTAACCACTGGTATTTTCGATTTTTCTTAAAAGCACCATTTTTTGTGTTATAACGGTTTTAGCATCCTAACCGGACTGGAACTATGACCGGTTCCCAATTTTTCTGGTCCAACCGGCTAGTCCGGTCAGGTCCGGTTTTTAAAACATTGGTAACAACATAAAATTTTTTTTCACTAATCTTATTCAAAAAGATGTGTATACATATACATACATATATTGTCTGGGAGGCTGTGGGGGAGGGGTTTCAGGTATTATTCTCCAAACTGAAACAACCACCACCGAATTCTAAATAAAGATGCATAAAAAGAAAAAGCAAAAACAGAAACATAGCAGTGTGAAGTAGCCTGGACACACTTACAGTCATGATGTCACCAGCATACATTGCCAACGGATCATTTTTCTTTTCACCTGTAAGTGTCACATGTTATTAGGTATTTAATTGTTCCATTTAAAAAATAAAAAAGAAGAAAGAAAGGAAAGGAAAGGAAAAGAGGTCACAGTATCAGAATGAAAGTACAACTGCAAGAGCAAAATATGTAATGGTCATACCAATCTTATAAGCAGCAGACGGAGCAGCCGGTGAAATTAGGATGTCATTTTCATCTAATGCTGCCTTGAAGCTTTTCTGAACTAAGGCCCTCACCTAAAACGCTATTGTGATCATAAATTTCTTCTTATACAATAAATACAGTCTCAATAGGAACATAATTTTTTTTTTTTTAGTAATAGGAACATAAATCTTAGAATACAGAACATAACAATTATAACCATATTACAGATAGGGTTTTTACAGGTTCCATTGTTGTTGTTTTAAGAAATCACAGCATCACAATACTAAAGGTCTATATTTCAATGGTTTTACGGGTTCCATTGTTGTTGTTTTAAGAAATCATAACATCACAATACTAAAAGGTCTATATTTCAATGGCAATAATAGAAATATATCATAACTGTCGTTTCAAAAAATGAACACCAAATAACTTCCACGTCCAATGGTTGGTTTTCAGCACCATTTATCTACAATTATTATTTATTTATATTTGTGTAAGATCAATTTTGGTTTTCTTGTAACAGAAATATATGGTGATTAATCTTCATCGTACATATGAAAATAAATAGAATGACAGTATGGTACCTGCTGGGCACGCTTGTAATATGCATCGTAATAACCAGCCGAAAGCGCATAAGTTCCCGTTAAAATTCTCATTTTGACCTGTTAAAATGTACTCACCTGTTACTTTCAGGTCACTAACCAGCCTAAATATTCTTTCAAATTTCCATTTAGTCTAATTGTTTTACAGCATCTCAAACCATGTGTTCCAATATCATCTCTCTTAAACACAAAGAGAAACATTGCTAAACTGCTATTAGAGAGTCAGTTCAGATGTCTCCATACCTCAGAACCAAACCCTTTAGTGCGGGAATCCCCATAAAGGGAATTTAGCTCATCAGCAACAACTTGATTTCCATACCTGGATGTCAACAGGCAAATGAAGGGAAGAATTCACTATCTTATCTAACTACTATTAAGAAACACTTCTCCACAAGTCCTTTGTTGATGCCAATTTTTTTTCCAGGTTAAAGCACACTGATTGCAACAAAGGAAATAAGCATATAATTAGAAGAATCTTTCCGCATATCACCTTATAGCATCATAACGTGATAGGTTTGAAGATGATTCAGATGAAGCAAGAATATAGTAGGCTGGTAACCCAAGGGAGAAGGAGGGCAATGAGACCTGCAAGTTACATTTGAAATAATAATAATAATAATTGAAACAGCAAATTAAATGGAATGCTTTTACTCTTCAACTAAGGGATGAAGGGCAGGCACATATAGAAAGGAAAATTCATTAGAAAAGAAGTACCTCTGTCACACTGCATCCTAGTTCTTCCAAATGAGAAGCAGCAGTATGGATTGAAGATATTACTTCTGAATCAACTCCATCATCAAGAGTTTCACGAATGACACCAATTCTCAGTCCTTTCAAAGGTTTAGGTTCCAAAATTTCTTTAGCGATGAATTGAGATGTGAAGTCGGGAACTTCCTGGGAAAAAAAATGTTGCAATATTATAACAGAACAGTCAACAAGAATGCACAAAAATGATCTAATATCTCATTTTCAAAGTTTACTTCCATAATTTCCAGATCAATTAGTTATTTTTTAATTCTAACCAAGTATCATCACAAGCAGAGTACTTCGTAAGGATGAAATGAGAATGGTTAATAGCTCACACCACCTTTGGGTTGTGGGGTGTGGCAAATGATTCAAAGAGGGAGAGATGATTTCCAGCAGCATACTTGCTTTGAGTGGGGGATGGTAGAAGAGGTAAGTTTTGGGTTGATGTATGGTGTGGGGATACGAGGCTTTGAGGGAGGGCTATCCCAATTTGTTTAATACATCCCCAAAGAAAGAGGAGCAGGTGGTGGATTACTATTCTCAGGTGGGTCGGAAGGTGGTATGGTCCCCAAATTTTAAGAGGATTTTTTTGATTGGGAGGTGGTAGAAGTGGCTAAGTTGTTGGAGATTTTAAGTAGTCGTAAGGTGGTAGAAGGGAGGAGCGATGATTTGGCATTCCCAAGTCTCTTCCAAGGTTGCTTTCTTTGCTTGGGAGGCGGCTTGGGGGATGTTTTGACCATGGCTAATCTTCAAAAAGGGAGATTCCATTTTTTGAAAAGATGCTAAATGTACAAGGGGGAAGAGGAGACAGTAGAACACCTCGTTGTTCACTGTCCGTGGGGTTGGGATTGTTGGTGCTTTTGGCTCTCTATTTTCAGTTGTGCTTGGGTGACACCCACTTCATTGAAGGAGCTTCTTCTTTGTTGGAGTGGAGGTCGAGCGAAGGAAGAAGCTAGAAGGGTGTGGAGGATGGTGTCTTTGTGCTTGATATGGTGTATTTGGAGAGAAAGAAATAGGAGAGGCTTTTTTTTGTTTTGGGGGGGGAGGGGGGGGGAGGAACAACTCCCTTATATATTCAAAGATAGTTTTATGAGATTGCTTTTCTTTTGGGCCAAAAGGATTATCCTTTGTATGTAGGTTTTTTAGTGGATTTTTTGAGGATCTTAAGGCCTATCTAATAGAGGCCTCCCCTTTGTATATATGGATCTGTCCCCTTCCAGCACTTTTGTTAATATATACACTTTTACTTATAAAAATAAAAATAAAAAATTGCTCACACCACACATGCTGAATCTCCAACTGACATAGCCATCCTTTTTATAAGAATTCCAAAGATCAACAATAAAAGTCTCTCTTCCCTCACCGTGTGTGGGCAGGTTTGTTTTGTATTTTGATAGATAGTCTTTCCTGACAGAATATAGAACTCGTTTACTTCCCCCTTTAAGCTAAGCATCTCAATAAACAATAGTTGTTGGTTATATGCTTCCATTTTATAGGATCAAGATCTGATCGAGAAAAATAAACAGGCTTCATTGACCATCATAAAGAAATTGTATATACAAATAAGTGTATAAGAACCTTACTCGCTTACTACTAGTGGCATCAAGTCTATCATGACCCGAAATTGCATTCAGTAGAATCCCTGCATCAACAACTGATGAGCCAAAGCATCCAATGACATCCAGTGATGATGCATATGCCACAAGCCCATATCTTGAGACACGCCCATAGGTCGGCTTCAGTCCAACAACTGCACAAAAGGATGCTGGTTGCCTTACACTTCCACCAGTGTCACTTCCTAAAGATACCACACACTGTCTAGCAGAAACAGCTGCAGCTGAGCCCCCTGAAGACCCTCCTGGCACCCGCGACAAATCCCAAGGGTTTGCTGTCACCTAATGAATGGTAAGATGCATCACCTGAGTAAACTGCCTCTAGTTACCAGTTGGAAATTTTGAAACAAAAAATTTATATCCCGAGTCTCAGAACAGTTAATCTTGACAGAAATGGAAACTTAGAAGGATACTTGAACAATTTGGTATGGTAAGAAAATAGCACCAAATCAGCATTGCATAAAGTTATTGGCTTACTCCAGACAAGAAAATGACTTTTGCTGCAACGTGCTAATCATAATTCTAAGAGTTCCATTAAAGAATATAATAACATGAA